>PVHP010026244.1:0-24787 GCA_004024765.1 Zapus hudsonius
CCAGGAAGACCAGCCCTGTTGCTGACCAGCCCAAGGCCACTGTAGGGACATCAGCCTGGGCCTCAAAGGGCCCCAGCAGTTCTGTGCTCCATGAATCCCTCTCTTGGGCTTCCAAGGCTGGAGACAGAGACATACCAAGGGACATGCACCTCTTCCGGGTTAAGCAACAGTGAAAGGATTGCTAAGTAAGGAAAGCCCCGTAACTCGTTTCTGCATTAGTTCACTCACTATTTCATTCATTCATTCCTTCATTCACTCACTCATTTGTCTTTCCCTCTTATGAAGCTTATTTCCAGAAAGGGTCAGGGCTACTTGCTCCTGGACACAAGGCAGGTTGTCAGTCTTTCCTATGATTCCTTGCAATATGATTGGCTGCTGTGGCTAGCCAATCAGTGCTGCTGAGTGTCAGAGCTTCGGAGGACGCTGATGGCTGCGGCCTGGTGGGCACTCCTGCAGTAGCTGGGACCATGATCTCACCTGTTGCCTGTGGCAGCTTCTTGATTCGAAGAAGGAATCCACCTGAGCTAGGAGGGAGTCTGTCAAAGTGCGGTCAACATCGGGACACACCCTGAGGATGTGCTGTGTGCGTGATGGTGCTGTGTGGACATCACCTGGCCTTGTACAGGTTGTGGTGTCACGAGGACGTGCCGCCTCATGGCACGACTGCCATAGACCAAGCACAGGGTGCAGCCTGCACTACACAGTGCACTCGTGAGCAACTGTGAGGTGGCCACCTTCTGCTGAAAGGGAGACATCACTAGAGAAGCCAATTGTAACAGGAAACTACATGGGAGAAAGATCAGGGGGTCCATGTAAAACTGCCTCAAAATATTTATTCAGACTATTCTCAAAACGCATTTCTGTAGAGGGTGTTGCAGTCAGCTTTCTAGTTTCTGCTCTGAAAGAACCCAAGCAAAAGCAGCTTGTGGAGGAATGGGTTTATTTGGCTTACAGACTCAAGGGGAGACTCCATTCTGGCAGGGAAAACGATGGCATGAGCAGAGGGGTGGACAACACCTCTGCCATAGAACTGCAAACAGCAACAGGAAGGTGTGCCCAACACTGGCAAGGGGAAGCTGGTTTATAATCCCCATAAACCCTCCCCCAACAACACAGTTCCAGCGAGGTTGTAAAACCAAAACTGCCATCAGCTAAGGA
Source organism: Zapus hudsonius (assembly GCA_004024765.1). NCBI lineage: Eukaryota > Metazoa > Chordata > Mammalia > Rodentia > Dipodidae > Zapus > Zapus hudsonius. The sequence goes on from PVHP010026244.1 coordinate 1,159, forward strand.
TGGATCAATCAGAACACATTCATTTGTCTGGGGGGGGGGCATCTGGATCAAACCATGACAGTGGGGCTCTATTCCCAGAGCTTGAGGGGGCACTGGAGAGATGGTTCAGTTACTAAAGTGCTTGCCTCACAACCATAAGGACCTGAGTTTGATCCCCAGAACCCAGGGACAATTTCAGGGTGTACTGGCATGCTTGGAGGCAGAGTCAGAGGACCCCTAAGGCTCACAGGCTGACCAGCCAGGCATCTAAGTCAGTGAGCTCCAGGCCAATGACAGACCCTCTCTCTCAAAGGAGGTGGATAGCATTCCTGAGAAATGACATTCAATGTTATCCTCTGGCATTCATCTCCACACATATATGAACACCTACACATGCACACACACACACTGAAAATGAGCTTAAGTTCATATTTTAAAGAACATCTTTAAGTACAAGGGTAAACAGGGTCCAAGAGCCCATGAGACATGAGCTGACAAAGCCCTGCTGACAGGGTTCCTCATGTGTCCTTTGTGGGCTCATATCTGCTCCTGGTTTCAGGGCTGCAGTTATGGGACTGAGAAGAGTGGGGTTCCTTGGGGACCTCAGTAGGCAAAGAGCTTGTTGTACAAGCATGAGGACCCAAGTTTAGATCCCCAGTACCTGTAGAAGCCAGGTGTGTGTGTGGGAGGGGGTGGAGTGGCGACAGGATCCCTGGGGTTGGAGGACAGCTAGCTGGTCTTCCTGAATCTGTTTTGGGTTCAGTGAGAGACTCTGCCTCAAAAATAAGGTGGAGAGCGACTTAAGAAGACACCTGATGCCGACCTCTGGCTCTGCACACACATGAGCACTTGCACACACATATTCACACATGCAAATATGTACACACACATGTGCACACACACGAGCACCTTCAGACACATGTATACATATACAAATATATATACACACGTGAGCATCTGCATACACATGTACACACATACAAATATATATATACATCCACACACATGTACACTCTACACATGATTCACAAACAAACAAAAAAAAACCCCTAAGTGAAGGCTGGGAACATTTAATTCCCAAATCCACAGGGCAGCACTGAAAGCTGCAGATGATTGGACAATGAAGGTTTTCTTCTCTCCTGGCAAGGACCAGTCCCTGAGTCAGCCTTCTGGCCCAGAGCTGCTATGGTGATGGTGCCTGGTAACCCAGGAAGCCATTTCTGGGGTCTCCATGGAGTGGAACTTTGAGCACTGTGGTCGTGGTCTCGCTTTCAGACCTGCTCTGTACAGGAGATAGTGTTGGCAAATGACAAGAGCAAATTGGCACTGCACCCAATGGTTAGTGCGACGACAGACACACACACCAGTGATCCCTCGCCTGCTCAGTTTTGTCACCCTCTGAGCATGTCACTGACTCTGCACTTAGGCTCACAGTGCAGGGTGAGTCAAGGTTCCTTAAAACTCAGAAGAGAAGTGCTCACCAGTAAGAAGTGCTGAGAATGTGTGTGCGAGGCTGCGAGGCCACATGTCACTAGCTGAAGGAACTCAAGAGCACATCAGCTGCCGCTGAAATTTTATTTTATACTCAGGGAATCCTTACATGGAGCATTTTTTAAAACCTGAAATCATTGGAGGAGAAATGTCAAAACTTGTACCAGTTTTTAAAGCACAGAAATCCCGATTCCTCCAGGAAGAACATACTTTTCAAAGTCCCTGTTTTCAAAACAAGTAGATACAGACATCTGTTCTACAACAGACAAACACACACACACACACACACACACACACACACACACACACACACATACATCACAAACATATGCCTTCGCCACACTTTCCTTTCTCTTTGGTCCCCATCTCCATCCCCCTCCCCCTATTCCTGCTCTCCGGGATCTCCCCAGCCCTAGGCAAGGTCCTCTAACTCCATGGTTACAGAGAACGGGTAGAATTTGTTCTTTTCCCTTTTAAGTGCAAGGATCTCTTTCTGTCATTCAAATGTTCCATGAAGAAGTCTGGGAGTTCTCTGACTGCGGACCCACTAGTGCATGTTAGACACTGCTTCTATTGGCTGACCTGGGACAAAGCTGAGCCCCTGGAAGGGTTCCTGGGTTTGTGGCTCCTCCCTTTCCAGTCCAAGCCACGCCCTCAGCATCACCTGTCATTCTCAATTACCCAGAGAACTATTCCTGCAACAGAACAGAAAGAAGTGAGCCTGCAGCCTTGGAATAGAGAACAGACCAGGAGGTAGAATACAGGTGTTTAGAAGAACGAGATCTTGCCCTCTGCCCTCTGCCCTCTGCCCTCTGCCCCTCTGCCCCTCTGCCCTGGCCGCTGGCTGACCTGGGCAGCTCAGCACGGACTCTGCAGTTCATAGAACCAACCATAGATGTCGACACAGTACACAGCTCCTGGAAATCCTGCTGCACAGGGTGGCCTTCCTATTGGTTCAGGTGCCTGAAGTTTTACCATTAGAGACTTCTTCTCTTAAGTATCACATTTGTGTGGGTCCTCTTAAAAATTACCCACGTTGGGGAAGGAGAGTGTGTTAATGGCCATTGATGCTGAAGTATGAATTGATTGAAGTGGTCTTCTGGGTAGAAGGGGGTGGGCAGGTCTAGAGGTAGGGGGCCAGCTTGCTGTGTTTGCTGGAGGAATACCAGGTGCTGGGGTGCTGAGCTTAGAGGCAGGGAGGAAGGGGGCTCCTAAGGTTGCCAGCACCTGACTGACTATAAATGACTCTGCAGCTTCCTTTTGTGCCCTCCTGTCACTGTCTGGCAATGCTGGGGATTTAATTCTCATGTCTTCAGGGCATTGTGGAGCTCAGCTGGGAAGTGACAAGGGACACTGGAGATGGCCATTAAGTGTAGCATCTCCTTTCACTTGAGGCTGGACTGAGCACCCACAAGGTTGTTTCTCTGTTCTAGTATCTTCGGCTATATCCAGGTGCTCTGGGAGAGGGACAGGCTAAATTGTGATTCCATTGTAATAGATCTGGTCCTTAACCTCTGTTCATCAAAGCCGCTTCACCCATTAGTGTGCCTGACCCTGGAGCGGGGGTGCTGTTTGGTCTCCAGGTGGTTGAGGGGCTGAATGCAAACTTCTTTTGCACAGAATGATCTGAAAAAACAATCCAGCCTTTGCTCTTGATTTCCTTTTGATCGATTTACACTAGACATTTAATTCCATGTCTTGGAGATGGCCATTCAATTGAGGCTTTGTCGTGAGGAAGCCATTAAGACAGAAGAGGACATGGCCATGTGGCTTCCACTGGGAAGAGGAATCCTGGGTAATTTCATTTTGAGATCATATTGGTGCCCAAAGCTGAGCAGGGTGCAGGCCACGGCCATGTGTCAAGATTCGCGTGGAGAGTGGGCTGTGCTGGCTCCGCTCATCCTCCCGTCCCTCAGTTCTGTGACCTGGGATGCTGAGGCTGCAGGAAACCAGAGGCTGAGGATGTGCTGCCTGGCATCCTGCCCTCCTCTGATGGGAGTGGAAAGGCCACAGATGGTTTCCCCACTCACCTTTATTTGAAATGATCCAATGCAACTTTAAAATTGATTTCGGGTAGGCATTGAGGTGGACACAGATGTGGCCCTTGCAGGGAAGATTCTCCCCCTCCCTTTTGTGTGTACATGCTGCTCGCCTTTTGCAAGGAAGAGGTCATGTGGTCATACTCAGGAGTCCTCTGCAGATGGCTTCACAGACTTGTCCTGAGGGAGAGAAAAACCTGGCTGAACACAATGGAAGGATCTAAACTCGCTGAAGCCTAAACTAAAAGTTTAATTTTCAAATGTTCAAATTTGATTTCTCTTTGAAGGGAATGAAATATCACCGTAATTTGGTTTGTATTATTTTCAGATATCTTTTTTGCCATGCTAATTTCTAATAAAGACATGACACTCAGAGTGCCCAGAGCTTCTGGGGAACTGGTGAAGTTCTGCCCAGTAGTGTCTGCTGCTGGGAAAGATTGGCATCGACTGCCAATTGATGTGACATCTGAACGCATTTTAAGAGCTTTTTTTCTTCTGAAGGCAGAATTTGTGCCTTTGAACACTAGGTTCTGATGGCCCGGTGAGGTCTTCCTGCTCTTGCCAGAGAGGAGGCAATGGGAAGCCCCCAGGGAGATGTGAGCTCCAGACAGCAAACTAGGAAGAAGTTCTGAAATAACTTTTACTCTTTATTGAAGATGAGTGCTTGGAGAAAGCCATGGGATTGGTCCCCCTCTCACAAAGCCACCGTCCTTGGGCCGAGTGGCCACTGCCTCATTCATGTGCGGTCCCAAGAGGGATGCCTAGGCTTGGCTCTGCTTTGAGGTCTCCAAAAGCAGCTTGTTCCTGCTGGAACCCAAAGCTCTGGTTCTGCGGCTCCTGTGCTGGCCAGGTGTGAGAACTCACACCTGTGTGGGACCTACCAGCTAAGGAGGTGCACTCAGCCTTCTTGCTTTAGCAAAAGGCCATTTAACTATGTTTGGGCTGCAGGTGGACAGGGCCAGAGACTACCTTTCTTTAAAAAAACCTTTTTATTGATAACCTCCATAAACATAAGCTATATACTGTTATCATAATTCCTTCCCACCACCTAACCTTTCCCCCCTCTCCAATCCCCCTCCACCGCATCCCCTCTTCTGTCCAACTAGTCTCCCTTCTATTTTAGTGTCATCAGCTTTCTCCCTATTATGAAGGTATTGTGTCGGTAGCGCCAGCCACCTGCGAGGTCACTTTGTGTGAAACTGCCTTTCTAGCCGGCATCTCACCTTAAAGATCAAGACAAAGGTGTCTTCTTTCATCCCTGCTGAAGCTCACTTGGGGACACAAAAAGTGAACGCTACCCACAAAAGAGAAGGCTCAGCGGAGACAGTCCCACCCCAGACCATCGAGGTGGCACCTCTGTCAGGTGGCTGGTAGAGGGGCCACGTGACGATGTCTACAGGGACTGGCCAGGCAGGGCAGACCAAGCATCAGATAAGCACTTGAGTGACTGCCCAGCATGTGGCCTGAGATGGGCTCCATTCCGGAGAACTGCTGAGCTCCTGATGTGAATGTGAAGTCAGCTGATGGACCTGCTCTGGCAATGCCTGTGATGACACTCACAATGTTTGCAGTATCCACGGCTGGGTTTGCATCCGTCTCCAGGGCCATGGGGAGTGTTCACAAAGATACCAGTTGTGGATACCAGGAATGGACAGGGAGACCAAGTGCTGCAGACATCAAGGGCTCCAGAAGCAAGGCATTCCATCCCATGAGCCAGGAGTGGAGTCCCTGACTGACGTTCAGAAAGAAGGTCAAGGTGAGGGGATGGAGAGATTGCTCAGTGGTTAAGGCACTTGCCTCGAGTGCCTAAGGCCCTGGGTTCAATTCCCCAGTGCCCACATAGGCCAGACCCACAAGGTGGTGGCCCTGGTGCCCCCTCTCTCTGCTTGAAAATGAATAAATAAAATATTAAAAAATATTTTACAAAATTTTAAAAAAAGGTCAAGGTGAAGTGACGCCTGACAATTTCACTTAAAGACTCAAGATCCAACTTAATCACAGAGCACAGCTATCCCAAAGAAGGGCCAGAATCTGAGAGCTGAGTTTATTTTGTTTCCTGCCCAAGTGTTTAAAAGAGAGACTTACCGTTTTCCAAGTTAGATTTATTTATTTTAGCTTTTCACGTGTGCCTGTGTTGTGGTGTGCATGTATGTGTGTCCTCGTGTGTAGGGAGGCAGAGGCTGATGTCAGAGATCTTCCTCACTCACTCTGTACCTATGTTTTTGAGACAGGGTCTCTCATTGAACCTAGAGCTTGCCAATTCAGCCGGACGAGCTAGGCAGGAAGCCCCGAGGATCCTGGTATGTCCACCTCCCAGCACCGAGCCCTAGGTGGGCACCACCATACCAGGTATTCCCTCATGTTCCTGGTATCCAAACTCAGATCCTAATGCTTGCATGAGAGCACTTTAGACTGAACCATCTCTCCAGCCCCGAAATTGGATTTTCAAAGGTAAGTTATTCTGATTCCTTAGTGGTCAGAGTGCGCACTGAAGCAGATGCTCTCCAGATCTTTTTCTTCAATGTCCCGCAAGATCTTCCTCCTAAGTGGAAGTGGAATGGGTTGAATGTTGGCACCGGTGCTGTGGTTTGTCTTGGCAGAAGTTCTCTGTCAACACCTTCCGGTTGTGAGATCTGCTCACAGACATGTGCGGCAACAGCATGTCTGGCTGGAATCACACGTGCTGACCATCTTCACCTGGTAAGGAAATAAAGTACGTTTCAAACACATCGCTTACCCGCCCATGGCTTTGTAGAAGAGAAACTATTACATACATAGGCACAATTTGTTTTCAAAATTCTGTGTGACATAGATACAGTGGCCATACCTGTGTTCTATGATGATTGCAGTCTTATAATCTGAGCGGCCCGGCACAGCCCACGAAGCTTCCATTTGGACGAGAAGGCAAACACTGCAGCCACCGGGGCTCATGGCTTCCATATGCTCAGCATGGAGGCTGCAGGGAAAAGTAAAGCGATTATGTGCTGCGGGGGGGGGGGGGGGGACCTCAGAAGACCCACTACGAAACAGTGTAATGGCCTATGGGTTCTTTTGTTTTGAAAATGCAGAAAATAGCAAGAAGGTGCTTATTTCGTCTTGCTGCCTGAGCTCCCGAGGGGTATTGAGAGCTGGCTGTGCACTTGAGGCCCGAGGCGAACTTCTGAGAAGGATGAAGCGGTATGTTCCATGCTGGATCACCACCATCATTCAATCCATTAGAGGAGTTTATGGACTTACAATGTCGGTAATTTATAGCCTGCTTACTGACAGAGCTTCATGCTAACACAGGCCTCATTTGCCAAGGTTATCTTGAGTTCCATTCATCTCCCCCACTAACAATGTGCTCTGGGTCCACGCTTCCCAGATGAGGTACATGTGGTTTCATATTTAGCTATCAATCACAGGTAATTGCCTCTAGCTCCCTTCTCTGTATTCCTTGATGACAGATGAGACAGGGCTGCACAGCCAGCGGAGGGCGCCATTCTCCAGCCTGCCCAGAGGGAGTCTGTTCCTGAGGCCCTAGAGCCCAGGCACATGCCAACATCCATCTTAGAATGGTCCAGAAAGGCACGGGTTACTGGCATTGATGGCTTCCACCATAAGAAAGTATTGTTGTTGCTGTGGCCCTCTTTCTGGGAGTTGGCGGATGTGACCCGGGGAGTGGGCATCTGGTGTGACAACTCCTGGCATAGCCTGGATGCCTGACATTAGGACATTTGGACACCCGTTGGCTGAGGCCTTTCTAGCTGCTGGAAGGACTTAGTGAGCTCCAGCAAATGCACCCCCACCCCGTGGTCACAGGCCCGACTGTGAAGAGGTGTGGAGCAGGGCCACTCTGGACCTTGGGGTGTGGGCCATGCTGTGCCTGCCAGGCCTCCGCTGGGGACAAAGCCCTGGAGGGGCAGCCAGCCTGGGGGTCCGTCTCATTCTCCTTGAGGGGTGATTTTTGTGGCCGGGTCTGACCACCTTGTAGATTTCTTGATGGAAAGTACCGACCTTCAGCATGAGAACCACAAAATGCAAACAGCATTTCTTGGTGTGTGCAAAGTGCACTGCCATTCTAGGACCAAAGAGATTTGGGTGCGAGCGGACAGAATGTGCTGATTAACTGTCCCCTGTGCTCTGGGTGCTCACACCTCTCCTTCAGGGACTGGGAGTCCGCAGAGGGGAGCAGCTTTGGGCTGCTGCTCTGTCCAAATGTCAGGCTTTCCAGAATCAATTCAAGCCTTTGAGGCACAAGGGATCAGCCTGGCAGACAGGAGCTGATTATCCCGGCAAGGTGGACAGCACCTGGGAAAGGCAGAGAGACTGGAGGGAAAACACCATCTTACAAGAGTGTTTTCCTTTTGTACAGATCAGTAGCCATGGTAATGAAGGAAGAATTTCCTCCTTAAAAAGAACCTTGAAGCGGATGGGGTGGTACAAGCCTTTAACTACTGCACTCTGGAGGCTGAGGCAGGAGGATGGAGAATTCAAGAACAAGCTGGGCTGCCTAGGGAAATCCTGTCTCAAATGAAAAAGAAAGTCTTCTGCGTAAAAGAGAAATGCATGCTGCCGATCATTGCAGAGCTGCTGCTATCCTCTCTCTCCCTGTGGTCCCGGGATCCCCTGAGAATGTGTGTGCACCTCTCCACATGGGAAAACAGCACCTTGTTCCTTGCTAAGCTCCGCTTCCTTGAGTCCATGCTTTATGCCTTCCTGTGTTCTGACTGATATTTAAAAACCTGAAGCCTGAAATGGTGGCCAGGGGCTCTCATTCCAGCAAGCTGGTCTGCCTGGAGGTCCCAAGACAGCAAAGCGAAGGGTCTCACATATTTGTGTGAGACTCTGGCAGAGGGTTAAAGTGATGTTTTGTTAATGAGCTTTGCCGCCACTAGCAAGAGGGCCTGAAGCTTAGCAGACTCATAGGATGTGTTTTGGATGTCATGACAATTCTCTCTAGAACACAAGCAGGGCCTGTGGATCTAGACAGGGGAGAAACCAGCTCATTGGGAACCGTGCTTCTGGGTCACCGCATTCCTGAGGAGACAGTGGCCAGCTTCCCCAAGGAAAGACAAGTGCCTTGGTCATCAGCCTAAGTCTGCAGTGGTGAGGGCTGCACACCATGGACAGCTGGCTAGGGCCTTAGATGTCAGTCTCCTTGTTCTGAAGTTGCAAGAATTTAAGGAATGTTCTTTTTCCATTGCTGAGGAGAGGTGGGAGGCCAATGGTGGCACTTCACTGCTATTCAGTCGCTCTGACAGGGTCACAGGGAAGGGAAGGGCATGAGGCCTGGCTAGGAGAAGAGCTGTCTCAGGTCTGGTCTACTGTGTGGTCCTTAGTCAGGGTCCCACCTTCTCTGAGCCCATCCTCAGTACTGTGACACCTCTGTGTATTGTTTCAGGGTCATGCTTGCCCTACAGATCTGCCATTCAGCCCCCGAGAAAGGCTGTTTGTCAGAACGCTGGACACACACAGATCTTCTTTAATGTGATATGGGGACATGGTCTCCAGGCAGCCTGTTATCTGCTTGACAGAGAAAGGGGAGTGCCAGGGAAGAATGGACCCGAGGTGACTCCAGGGCAGGAGCTTGTCATTGAAAGCAAAGAGAGGTGTCCATTCTTTATTCTAGGTTGAGGTTTAGAAGTCTTAGCATGTGAGGAGGAGGAGGAGGAAGCCTGCAGTGCAAGGGTTCACATTCCTTCTGGATGGCCAACTAGAGAAGTTCTCAGTAAAATATGCAAAATAAAAATATGCCCCAGGAGAAAAACCATGGCATGTCAAGAGGAAGAAAGTGACACTGTAGGACATGTCCTTCTTCCTACTCAGGTGCCAACTGAGAGTTCTGTTTTCAGTGACTAGGGGATTATCTCCCTAGATTGGATGGATAGATAGACAGACGGACAGATGAATGAAAGGTGGAGGAGTGAGTGCAGGTACATGTGAAGATAGAGATATAGGAGTTCTTCCCTGAATCCCTGGCGCATACGCCAGGAGAAGGTGGAGGAGCTCCCACCTGTGCCAGCTGGGAGGAGGTCACCATAATATCACAAAGGATTTGTGCCGGTGAGAATGGAGCTTGGTGGTGTCCATGCTTCTACTTTAGGAGGGAAGTCAGCCTGGGGCAGTCGTTCTGCTGAGGGTTCTGAGGCACAGCTCCTGGGGCCCTGCGCTGAGGTTCTGGTTGTGCGAAGGAATGCAGAATCTTTTTCCAGCTGCACTGTTTTATCGTAGTGTCTCTGTGAATGCTACTCATGCTTTAAAGCTTTCTAGAAGTTCGCTAGCACATGCTTTTTTTGCATTTTTATTGATATCATTATTATCCATAGTTAGAGACATTGTGTGAGCAAATCTCATGATGGTACCCTCCTCCCTGTCCCCAATCCACTGGGTGTCCTCCTAGTTGGGCATATTGGATCATCCCACAGTGTTTTGCTTACATTTACCCCCCCCCCCAGGATCTCTGGTTTGATACAAATCTTGCCACAGTTGCCTTTGAGTAATCTGACTAGAACTCTTTGCTTTGCCCTTGTCTCACTCCTCTTGATTGCTCTAGCCCTCCGTTCACTTTATTTACATGCCGTTATAACTCATGATATCAGCTGAAGCCTCTCCTAGACGAGGCTCAGCAAAGCCGCTTATACCCCGTGAAAGTCCCCAGGTTCCTGTCGAATCAGCCTTCTTCTTAACTTTCCTGTGAACACAGTCCAATCCTGAGTGAACTGGGCATCCCACATCATCCCCTCAGTCCCATTTTCTTCCTTTACTGTCTTCCAGACATTTCGTATTCATGGAGACCTCAGTCAGTGATGACCACGGTGGCTCTGATGGCTCAAGACCACAGAGATGGATGTCTTCACACTGCCTCTGTCTACGAGCCTTTGCCTCAAGGAGGGATGAGCAGTTGTGCTACTAAGCTTGTCTGCTTACACAGTGCTCACACTGACTGTCCACATTCAGGTCCACGGCCTCATGAGACAGGCTGTGAGAGGCTCTTTGATTTCCTGCTTAAAACTCTCCCACAGGAGAAGCAATCCAGACACAGGTGTTCCATGGCTATGCTTTTCTGTGCTAGGGCATTACTCAAGCTCCCGTGTACAAGCCGAATCCTGGATTCCCTTGCTTGGCACTAACGATCATCCCTCAGGGCTATCTTCTGTCACTTGTTCCTTGCCCTCTCCTTTCTCGCCGTCTGACCCTCCACAGGCTCCAAGGTCTGAGATCCCAGGCAGGGCTCTTGAGCACAGACATAACTTGTATTCTCTTTCCCTTGACTCCTGCCAGCCGTAAGCAACAGGAAGGCAGCACTTGCTCATTCCCTCTCTTCCACTTCGTGCCAACTCCACAGGTGAGCTCTTTCTGGAAAGACAGCTCAGCCTCAGTTGTCTGACTTATCACCTGTCGCAAAGGCCTTCCAGCTGATGCCACAACCTAATCCTGTTCCGCAATACTATGTAAATGGACTGCAATCTTTTCTCTGGTCCATCAGCCATTTAGGCGAGACCCCCTAGTACCTGCTTGGTAGATCCTATTCATCAGGGAGGCATGCTAAACGCATACCAAAGCGAGGAAGTTGGTCACTCTGGGATTCTCCACCTCACCCCAAAGGATGTCTCCCTCTCACACGCCTCAGCATGTGGGGAGCATGCGGCCACCACCACAGCAAAGAGGTATGCCATCCCACACCTCTTAGGGGAAGGCAGTCCTTGTAGGATTGTCTCCAAGGACTTTCTACCCTCAGAGGGATCAGCCTCGGCACGTGTCAGCACCCATCGACAGGGCTATGTAGGCTCTCCCCCAGCTGATCTTGGGTTCTGTTAGTTGCTGTTTGGGTGTCATTGTGTTTTGTGACTTTTCCTCGGGAGACATCAACAAATGTCTATCTGTGCCAGATAGGGTTCCAACAAGAGACCAAAGAAACTTTTCCATACATGAACCAGTGGGCATATTTGGGGGAGGTTTTATTTACAGGGACATAAGTAAGAGGTTACTTACCGGAACATGGGTGACTCAAACCCAACTATGTCACTGGAAAGCCCACTCCCACACGAATGACAAGTCATGGAGGTGGCATCCCTGGAGCCCCCCATGTGACTTGAAGTCAACTTCACTAGAAAGGATCCTCTCCCTACCCCAAGCAACTATTTATGGTACATAAAACATTGGAAGGAACCTTGTGAGTCTTACACCTTTCTGAACTTCCTGAGCCTTGTAAGTTTCATGTGCTTCCTAACTCTTAGGCGCCTCCCCCCCCCCACAAGGAGGGAGTGTTTCAGTGTGCAGGAAATACCACAAAACACTCTTGATGGCTGCCCCTACTTGCTCAAAGGTGCCTGCACTGCTGCTTGTCCATCTGGCTCATCGTTAGTGAAGGTGACTGTAGCAGAGGTGGGCAGACCTGGGCTCTCTGGAAGTGGCTCTCCAGCAGGTTGGTCTCCTCAGAGCTCTTCATGCTTCGTCAGAGACTGGCCCCAGAAACTTCCAACACTGAGGAATTTAGGAAGTGCTTATTGTTTTATAACAGTAAACCCATTGTGTGCATATAAATAATATATTTTTATTAAGAGATGCTTTCCAAATAAGAGAATGGTTTATTTTGCTAATCTCTTTTGTACCTGGCTTCATAGAAGTCACCCAGATTCCTGTATGTTTTTTCTGGTTGAAGTCCATGAATCAGAAGATGCCGCTTCACTTAGGTACACATTTTGAAAATGTGGATATCTTTGAGGCCACTCCAAAATGTCACAGTGATAACTTCTTAAAGGTTCGTGACCACTTGGAATCTAAAACTTTTCTTATTATGTTACCTTAAGAACCACTGTTCTGCCTTGAAATGGACTTTTGCCAGCATGTTGAGCTATGCGGATCATCTACATATTGACATGCTTTGTTATCGAGTGTTAAAAATCACAGTCATTAACATCACTCTGACCTTGTCTGAAAAGCCTGTAGGTGTTAAGAATCTGTTATGTACTGGGGAATAGATACACTTTTTGAACTTTACTTTGATCTATTATGGGGGATAGCTTTGCTGGGTATAGTAGTCTAGGTTGAAAGCCATATTTCTTTTTTTTTTATTGTCCATAATAAGTTACATAATTTAATGTGAAAACAATGAGTTGTTATCCCCAGTTCCCCAATGTCCCTCTTCCCCATTCCCAATCAGTTGGATATCCTCCTCCATGGGCAGTCTGGATCAGTCCTTGGGGCTGGGGACCATGGATAGCCTAGGAGTCAGCCCAGTTCCGCTGGCCCTAGTGTGTTGTTACTGAGGGGGGGCATGTCTCTGGATATTCTCCCCCACCAAGGCTCTCATAATCTTTCCGCCCCCTCTTCTGCTCAGTTCCCTGAGTCATTGTGGGTGAGTATTAAGGCTATTCTATTGTTGAGGACTTAGGGGCCTATGTACTTCTGCTTTAGGTTGTGTCAAAAATCATTAGTGTCTGTCTCACTGGCTTATCCTGTGTTGGCTGATTGGCTGTGGCCCTGGGTCACTTTTTCATCCCATCATTCTCTTCAGGGTTCCATATAGATCCTTCACGGTATATTTGGGGTGGCTCATCTCTTGTCAGGATGTCAGCTATCGTGAAAGCCATATTTCTTTAGTCCTAGAAGTATATTATTCCAAGCCTTCTGGCTTTCATGGTTTCAAGTGAAAAGTCCGAGGTAAGTCTGATGGGATTGCCTTTATAGGTGATGAGTTTTTTCTCTCTTGCTGCCTTGAGCACTTTCTCTTTACTTTCCATATTTGGCATATCTTAATATGCCATGGAGAATTTCTTCTTTGGTCAAATCTGGTTGGAGTCCTGTGGGCACTTTGTGCCTGGACAGGTCTTTCTCTTGTAAGATAAGGAAAATTTTCTTGAATAATTCTGTTGAAAATATTTTCTATGTCGTTGGCCTGGGATTCTTCTCCCTCTGGGATTCCCATGACCCTTAGATTAGGTCTCTTTATGGTATTCCATAACTCCCTCATATTTTGTTCACATGCTTTTTTGAACTTATTCAAATTTTTTGTCTACCATTCTCTTCTGTTTTATCTTCTACATCTGAGTTCTGTCTTCCCAATTATTGACTTTAGTGGTGAGGGATTCTAGAGAGGTTTTCATTACCTCTATTTGGTTTTTGTTTTCTTCTACAATTGTTGGATTGTCTCTGTCTTTGTGTTGAACTGTGTTTTCGTATCAAGGTTTGACTTACTCAGCGTTTCTTCATACTCACTCTTGTACTTGCTTATGTCTATGCTTACTTTGATGAGCTGATTCTTAAGATCTTCTGTTTACTGGCTTCCATTTGATTCTATCACTGATCTACTCAAGTCGATCTGTTTCTCCTCAATTGTATTAAGCCTGATGGCAAAGCTTGTGAGCTGGTTCTGTACCTTTTCTAGGTGATTTTCGATTTTTGCTTCCATTTCCATTAACCTCTTCATTGACTCCATGCCATATGACCTGGGCTTAGTGTCACCTCATCCTGGGCTTGCATCTGCCCTCTTTCTTTTATAGTTTCACTGCTGATTTCCCCATTGGGGCTTGGGGAGTTTGGTGTGTGGCACTCAGCTGTTCTTTTTGCATTGTGATCTGCCCATTTTTGTTCCATGTGGAGGGGTTGGTAGGTGTCTTTATGGTGTTCTCTCCTCAGCTGTGTGGGCAGGGTTTGCACTGTTATTCGGAGGTTAGGCACTCACTTCGCTTATCTGAGACTGTGTGTGCTCTCGGATCAGTGGCTGGGATGACAATTGTGCTAGAGCCACGTGGGTCAGGGCTTAGGGCACCCTCAAGCCATTGGCTTTGCTAGCTAGTGTGAGGGATGGGGGTGGGGCAGTGCCAGCATGAATGAGTGCACCCACAGTCTGATGCAGTGTTGGCGAGTGCACCCACAGACTGGACCGGTGCTGGCATGCCCACGGACCAGCAGCAGGCGGATGCCAGCCTCTGTCTGGGAACAGGGCAGCACTTGTGTGCCCACAGACCAGCAGCAGGCAGGTGTGGGCCTCTGTCTGGGGACCAGGTGGTGCCTGCGAGCCTGTGGAGCAGCAGCAGGCTGGTGTGGACCTTTGTCTGGGGAGGGCTGATGTCTGCTGGCATGTGGAGTGGTGGTTCTGGGGGACGAGTGTCCTCACAGATTGGGTGCTGTGCAGGAGGGAAGGGGGCCCTGGAGGGAAGGGTGCTGAGCCGGCAAGGGCTCAGGTCAGGACACAGCAGAGAAGAGACACTGGGTAATGGCAGGAGCCTGAGGTGGGGGTGGGGCGGCTCTCTGGACCTCTGCAGGAGCAGAGAGCAGTTGGGGAGCCCAGGCTAGGCTGGTGGGAGAGCTGGGGAGGGGCTTGCCTTGGGTCAGGGCTGGCTGGGGTCTGGGGTCTGAATCCCTGCTGGAATCTTGAACCTCTACAGGGAGGGTCCTGGCATGGCTGCTAGTCATCAGCCATCTTGCTCCTCCTTTCCATTGAACTTTGTTTTGAAATCTCAGATTCTATCACTGACAACAAATCCTGCTTCCATTCCCTTTGGTGTGACAAACTCACACTGTTCCCTTGTGAGAAGTTCTCCGAAGTTGTGTCTGAAGCCTATCTGTCTTTTCTTTCAGGGAAAGGATTCCATGAACGAGTGGCTACTTTAGCTGGTAACTTAATAATACCACTGCATGTGGGTTTGCTGTGGATGTGTTTTCCTTCTGTTTTGCAGTGCCAGGGATGGAACCCAGGTCCTTGTGCAGGCCAGCAAGCGTTACCTGGCTGAGCTATATCCCCAGACTCCTCATTTCACCACACAGAACAGTCGAGAAAATTGACTTGTGATCAGCTGTGCAGTTAGTTGGGTGGTTTGAGGTGCAGATGCCAGGCCCCTCGTGAGAAATTCTAAGTACTTGGAGATGGTACCAGTGGTGCCTTTTACAAGGCAACCCTCCTGAGCTTCAGGTACACCCATGAAGTCTGCCTTGTCATTATTTAGGGGCTGTCAGTAACTTCTTGGGAAATTATATGACTTTGTGTGGGGGAGGGGTACCTGTGAATGTGCAAGTGTGTGTGTGTGTGTGTGTGTGTGTGTGTGTGTGTGTGTGTGTGTAGGCAGAGGCCATGCTAGGTGTCTTCCTCAGTCACTCCTGTGTGTATTTATGTGGACATGAACATGCGTGTGAGTGTGGGCATGTGTGTGTGCCACGACACATATGTGGCTGTCAGTCCTTGCCTTCTACCTTATTTGAGGCAGAATCTCTTGTTGTTTATCACTGTGCTTTCCAGGCTAGCTGCCCTGTGAGCTTCCAGGAGATTCTCCTGTCTCTGCCTCCCTTCTCACCATAGGTGTGTTGGAATTACAGATGCCCACCCCAGTGTGTGGGTTTTACACAGGGCCTGAGGATCCAAACTCAGGTACTCACACTTATGTGGCAAGTGCTTTATCTACTGAGCATCTCCCTAGTCTGGCAAGCACATTCTTAAATAAAGCCAGCATTATGCTCTGACAGCGATGGGTTTTCCTATCAGCTCTGGATTGTCAGTGCCAATGTCAATAGAGGGAAGGTAGGCTCATTGTGCTACTGTTTTGTGTATAGTTTTTACTTTATCAGCTCTGGCTGTCGGGGACCTCAGGGTCTGATTGCTATTCTTCAAAGGCTGGTCAGGGTTGATCTGTATGTCAGAGTAGAGACAAAGAGAAAGAAGGGTGTGGTGAGGTTACTGGGGGAATGAGGAGACAGGAAACCCATAGGCACCCTGCTAGGTAGAAGGGAGGGACATCAGGGACAGGAGAGGAGCTAGAAGCCTTGAGTGTGGGCTTGCAAGACCGTTCAGGATCCCAAATACAGAATGTCATGGAAAAGAGAGTGAGGCAGAAAAGAGAGTGAGGTTGGCCTCTACTCATTCTGGGCAAAAGGGAGTCACCCTCACCAGTCTCTGGGACAGGGTATGGGCACTTCCATGGAGCTGCCAGCCCATGACTGAGGAACCAGTGACTGTGGTCCCTTTCTGTGCCACTCAAGCAGAGTCTCTCCACCCTCACAGTCCAGTTCTCCCTGCAGAGGATATGGGGAAGGCTGGAGAGCAGCGAAGGAATCCCTGGCTTGCCACCCTCTACCTGCACCAATGGCCCCTTGATGACCTTCTCTTGTAGTTGCCATTTGTTGCTGGGACAAAACACCTGACCAAAGACAGCTGATGGGAGAAAAGTGTTTATTTCCACTTATAGTCTTGAGGGAAGCTTCTTAATGGCAGGGGGAAGATGGTAGAACAGAGGCTGGACATCACCTCCTTGCCACAACAAGTGGACAATAAAAGCAGGAGAATGAGCCTGGTCTAATACACCTCAAGGTACACTCCCAGAAACACACCTCCTCCAGCAAGACTCCAGCTACCAAGGTGCTATCAGCTGGGGCCAAGCATTCAGAACACATGAGTTTATGGGGAACATCTGATTTATACCACCACCTTCTAGGGGAAATTCAGAGGTCAGCCCTTGATGGATTCAGTGAAAATCTGAAGTTGTTACAGGCTCCTCGTCTGTTAGAAATGAGCATGTGTGGAGGCCTCCACACCAATCCAGTGTCCCTCAAGTGCCTTCTTTCTCTGCTACAAGGTGAGGGAAGAGTCTGTGAGGCAGCCAGGCTTAGTGGCACATGTCTGTAACCCTGGCTCTCTGGAGGCTGAAGCAGAAGGACTACTGTGAGTTTTAAGGGCAGCCTCTACATAGCAAGACCTTGTCTCTCACACACACAAAGTAAATAAAAATAAAAAACAAAATCCCCCCCAAGCAACCACCAAATAAATACATAAGCAGGGAAGTTAAGCGAAGGTGGTAAGGCAATTTTGTTCTATGTTTATTTCTCTCAGAATGCATGCCTCTTTATTTGCAAGGGGAGAGCGAGAGCGAGAGCGAGAGCGAGAGCGAGAGCGAGAGAGAGAGAGAGAGAGAGAGAGAGAGAGACTTGGCATGCCATGGCAGGGTTTCTAGCCATTGCAAATCAGATGCATGCTCCATTTTTTGCACCTGGCTTCATGTGGGTACTGGGGAAGAGAACTGGGTCATTAGGCTTTGCAGGTATTCACCTTAACTGCTGAGCCATCTTTCCAGTCCTGAATGCCTTTTTTATATAAGCTGGAAGTTAAGATGCAAGACGGAGTGGGCATAATCAACCCTGTCCCAGATCCACTGACCTGAGCAGGTTTCTCTGTCTTTTGACCCACCCACCTTGGCCTCTCTGCAGGCCCCTGCTTAGGTGCTCCCCTTCTAGGGTCACTTCCACATCCTCACTGCAGTCTTCGGTGCAAAGCAGCTGAAAGTGGGGTTCACTTCTAAACTTAGATCATACTGTCTTTCCGTGGCAAGAAAGTGTGTTGTCTCTGAATTTGAGGAATGGGCAAAGGAGTGATTGATTGATTGATTTTATTCTGTTACTGAGAAAGTCTCCTGTAGCCCAGGCTGACCTCCAGTGTGCTATGTAGCTGAGGCTGGCTTTGATCTCCTGGTCTTGCTACCTCCACTACCACTACTCCCTGATAGAACAGCCTGCCAACTGGGGGGTTGAACCTCAGGCGGTACAGGAGAGCCACCCTGTGGGGTCCTGAACTATCTCCCAACCTGTCCCAGTAACAGACTATGACTGTCCCTTCTGTGAGCCCTCCTGCCCCATTGGGAAAAAGAGAACCTCCCTCCTCCTGCAGGAATGAGGGTAGGAACCCAACCCACCTCCTTGCAAACAAAAGGCTGAACACTTAAGACCCTCTCACCAGACTTCTTTTTAAAATAGCAGCTTTCATTAATGCTGGAGCAGAGAGAAGATTCATTAAAAAGAAAAGATAAAAACAACAAAGTCCCCATCGTCCACTGCTTGATGACAAAGGGTGGCCTCCCTGTTTGTCTCTCCCCAACGTTGGGACCCAATTATCGGCTGCCCGGTGTGGCTGCTGGGCCCGGCTGCCAACTTTGCAGGGAGCTGCTCTCCCTTAATTATCAGAGCGTTCCCGCTCTTGCTCTCTGGCAGCCTGGCGGCCCAGCACCTGCGCACTCAGACCTGGGGCCTGGGCCGTCCTGCAGATGTCATGGCTCTTTTGTTGATTTCCTTTTAGAGGCACTTAATAGGCCAGCTTTGCTAAGCGCCCGGCTATGGACGGGTCAAATGCGGCCTCTCCCCCTCCTAGGCGCAGCCAGATAATTGCTGGTGATTAGCAATTTTAATTACCAGGTGCAAAGGGTCAGCCCCTCCTCCATAACTGGGCAGGTTCTTCATAATCCGATGGTTGCGACCAAGGAGTACGTTTTTTACCAATATGCTCTGGGCCTTTTAAAGTTAATTAAATTAAAGCCCCTAAAACCACTGGAGATGGGCTGGGAGCTGGGAGCTGATGGGCGAGGGCACAAGGTTTCCAGCAACATGCTTCCTGTGAGCCTGAGCGCACTCCTCGGCAGGCAGAGATGATGAACTCCTTAGAAGCACTGTGGGCCCTGTGGTCAGCGGGGTCCCCACAGTGGCCCTGACTGATGGAAGCTCTTCTTCCTCAGTGTCCTTGGAGGCAGCCCACAGGACACCTCAGTCTCTCCTTCCAGAGGCTTCATGGGGTCCCTCCAGCTCCACCTTGATCGGGGCCACAGACACGGGTGCTCCACATGTCTCCTTCCCATCTAGCTAACACTGGTGATTACCCCAGATCAGTAATGGCTCCAGGGCTGGAAGCCTGCAGATGGCTTTCATATGTCTCCCAGGAAGAGGATGGGATGAAGGGAAGAGGGGGAGGGAAGGAGAAGGATGAGGGAAGGAAGAGGAGGAAGAAAGAAGAAAGAAAGCATAAGGAAGGAGGACGTGAGGAGGAGAAAGAGGAGGGAAGGAGAAAAGGAAGAAGGGAGGAGGAGGAAAAGGAGCGAAGGAAGAAGGGACAGGAAGGGAACAGGAAGAGGAGAGGAGGAGGAAGGAGGGAAGGAGGAGGAAGGAGGGAGGAGGGAAGGAGGAGAGAGGAAGACAGAGGAGGAAGGGAGAAGAAGGAGACCCGAGAGCTGTTATACGGCTAGTGGTCCCCAAACAGCCCCTGTGGGCCACCTCTCTAGGTGGCCCTGGTGAGTACAGCCCAGTCTTATGCACAGGTCTCCTGGTCCTGGTACCACTGTCATGAGGCACCAGCCCCATGGGGAGCTTTGCAGAGCCCCTGCCCCAATCCCCTCCTAACAGACTGTGTCTCCTGTTGGAGTGCTTTTTAGGAGCCTTTGAGGACCCTCTGGGTGCCTGCTGGAGGCCATGTGCTATGTTCTGCCTCTAGGCGGTTAGGCTCTGTCTGGGGCTGGGGTGCAGGATTCTGGGCCATGCTTGCAACCAGCTGAACGAAGTACAAGCCAGTCCACAGACAAGGTTTCTCCTCCCCTTAGACTTCCATCTTGTAATCCTTAAAACCACTGAACAACCTGGGCTACAGCTAGGAGTCGAAGGAAGTCCCTGGGTAGGGAAGAGTGTGGGGAGCAGGCACGTGGATGTGCTGCTCTTGGAGAGGTTGGCAGGCAGATGGACACATCTCCAGGCTGGGCTGGGTGAGTCCAGCACACCCTGAGTGTGTGTCCAACAGGGCAGATGAAGTCACAGTTGGGGGTGCTGTGCCAGGCAACAGCGAGGCATTAGTGACAGGCTCAGGTCCTGCTGAGGAAGGGCTTTCAGCAGAGGAGAGGCAAAGCCCAGCACCATGCCCTGGCATACGGCCCACCCTGAGCAGGTCATGAAGATCCCCCACTGACAGAACCTTACTTTGTTTTTTAACTGCTCACTTGGGTATAATCTCAGATTTGGAAACTAGCTGCGAAGGAGGGATAGAGGCACAGAAGAATGTAAAACTCCAAGTTAGCCTGGAAAGACCGGAAAGCAACTTTAGTCCAGGAACTGACATCCAAAATGCCTGGCTCATTAAGACGTCTGCTGGACACCAGCCCTTTCTCCTTTTAACTTCCTGGCTCTTTCTCCTCGGAACTTTTTGGCAGGCTCCTCCCCACCCCCTCCACTGGGCTTTTTCTGAGCCTACACTTTTCTACCTAACCCAGCTACCAACCAGAGCTCAGTAGATACACTTAAATTAACCTGTCAGACTCATCCCCACTGGTTGCTAATTCCATTCTGGGTCAGGCCAACGTGTCTGGTTCTCCGTGCATAAAAGCCAGCGTCCAGAGTGCTGGCTGGCAGCTCACTTCCCCAGGGAAGCTGCAGGGAGCATCTCTCTTGCTTCACTTCCCAGTGACTGTTTGCCAGCCCTTCTAGCCACATTGCTTCTTGCCTGTCAGCGCTCCTGTGCTGAAAATGGGTGACTGTGGCACGAAGTTCCTTTCCCTTCACTCAGCTTCCTGGAAGGTCAGTCCTTCCGGCATGTGCGGCAGCCAATGTTTCGTTCTATTTCTGTAATGTTCCATTGTACTTATAGAGTGTTATATAACACTTATATAGTGTTAGGCTGGCACTGTTTCAGCCTCAATACACAGTGATAGACTATTAAGCAGGGATGCAAACCTTACTCAAAGGCTATCAATCTCCCCAAATTTCCGTCTTTCAGGTACAAATCCCATCCAGGACCCCAGGTTGTCTTGTCTCCATCTTCCCTGACCTGGGAGCATTCCTCAATGGGCAGCCATCCATCTTTCATGACCCTGTGATGTCATAGGCTGTCTCTTTCTCAGTGTGGGATTGCGGATGTTTCCCCAGGAATACTGTAAGATGTAGCCCAGAAGTGACATTCAGTTCCGTTGGGGTGCACAATACCCAGGGGCTTTGCTTCGGGTGGTGGTAATCTCAACTGGCTGGGTAAAGTGGAATATGCTAGGTTTCTCCATTGTATATGCATGACTGGTTTTGTTTTTGTAAGGAACACCAAGCACATTTATTTTTCTCTTGTCTTCTTTCGCTTCTCCTGCCTTCTCCCTCTCCTCTCTTTTTGAGACAAGGTCAGGCTGGCCTCAAGCTTGTGAAAGTCACAGTCCTCCTATTTCAGCCTCCTGAGTGCTGGGATTGCAGGCCTGGTCACCGTGCCTGGCCAGTCTTGATGTTTTGACACAGACATTCATTCCTGGACATATAAATTTCCCTTGGGTGGTCGCAGTGTCGGGTGACCCCTGCACCCCACCTGCAGGTACTAGGAGATAGGACTGGCATCCCCCCGGGTGTGTCCGCAGGTGGTGGCAGGCCCAGGGCTAAGAGGGCGGCACTAACCCTGTGGTGCTCACAGGCACTGGCTGACCATGGCAGCTTCTTGTGTAGGAAACAGTGACGCTTGTCTCACTTGTCACTGATGCAGGCAAGTGAGGCTGGGCCTGGATAGAAGCCGATAGCCAAGGTTTGCTCAAGTCTTTCTCCATGGCTGCCATCCCAGCCGGGCATCTAAGGCACTGCTTCTACCAGGAATGCTATGATGGCCCCATTTTTGAAGACAGTGTCCTGCCATCCCAGGAGCATATGAGAGCTCCGTCAGTGACCGTAGTATCTGGCTGTGGCTTCCTGGCCTGTGGTGGTTGGGGCACCTGATTGGAGGGCTCTGGCTATTGGTGGGGAAGAGACCTGCTGGCACATGGCCCTTTTCTGGGTTGGCAGGCAGCCAACACATTGTTTTACATTTTGGGTCTGCTCCTGACTCATCTTGGCTTAAGTTCTAGAGAATGTGCTTTCTGGAGGCCAAAACTCACCTAAAGTTCACGTTCAAATGAGATGCACAGTCTGTGTATATTTAGTGCATTCTGAGTGTGCCGGAGTGCTGTGGAGGGCTGCTCTTTAGGTGTGTGGTGAAGCGTCTTATGTTTTGTTATAGAATTGCTTCTGAAAGGGGATGAGTAAATATTGAGGCCACAGGAGAGAGGGAGAGAGGGAGAGAGGGGGGAGAGGGAGAGAGAGAGAGAGAGGGAGAGAGAGAGAGGGAGAGAGAGAGAGAGACCCACCCATCAGGCACAGGAGAGAAAGAAGACAGGGAGCGGAGGGAGTCCAGAGTAGGAGAGGGTGAGAGGAGGGTAGACAAAGGTGTCCTGCAGTCCCTTGAATGGCTACCACCACAAATCCACTTGGCATCCTCGAGGGAATGGCCACGGAGAGGCATGTCAGGGACACAGGTCTGCAGTGTGGCAGCTTGTCCCCAGCTGCCTGGAGCAGTTATGGATGCTCTGGCCTTAATGCGGATTTTCCTCACTTTTGTGGGTTGACCTCAGACCCCACTCTGCCATCTGAAGACAAATCCGGGGGACTTTATTGATATTAGTTACCTGCTGTGCCTCTCCGCACCCACCCACCTCCTCGCTGTGCTCTGAATGCAGGTATTGTGCCCTGAATTATGATCTTGCTGTGATAATCTGCCTGTATTGATTCCACGGAATGACTTGTCTGTTTCGTTTCACTTGTGCGTCTCGAAGAAGGGAGCCTGACAATCAGGAACATAAATATTTTGGACCTTACATCTTGTGGCATGAAGATGATGAAAAAGTGTAATAATTGCCAAATAAAATTTTCCGGGAAAAGTACAGTCCTGTTTGAATCTGGAGAGTGAACTTTCCCGAAAAGCACTTACCGGAGGGCAGAGTTAAAATGCAGCCAGCGCCAGGCTCCTAAGTGGGAGAAAATAGGCGGCATTGTGTGAAAGCTTCAACATTCCAGGCGGAGACTAGAGACCACTGCCTGAGGCCACACGGCCTCTGCCTCCAAACACACAGAAGGATTTATTGCCACCCTGCTTGATTCCAGATGTTGTCTTTGACTGACTTACCTGGCACCGCTGGAAGAAAAGCCAGCAGAGGTGTGGAAGACCCGGGCCACACCTTTGCCACAGGTGTTTGGCTTCTTCAAATATTTATTTTCACTGAACTATGCTGGATTTCACTGTTCGAAATGACAATTAGTGTATTGCCTGAACACTGACTAAAATAACCCAGTTAAACAGGATTCTCTTCATTTTTGAGGAAAAGTGAATACTTTTCTGAACAAACAGGAAGATAGTTTCCTTCAAAATGGTTACTGGCAAGTTCTCACCACTGTTCCTGCCATTGTGCCTTGAGGCTGGGCCACTGGTTTGAAGTGGGCTTTAGAACCATAGACGTGGTGGCTTAATGTGAAATGTCCCCGTAGGCTCAAGTATGAGCACTTGGTTCCTGTCTGGTGGCTCTGTTGGGAAAGGCTATGGAACCCTAAGAGGTGGAGTCTTGCTGGAG
>PVHP010026245.1:0-24814 GCA_004024765.1 Zapus hudsonius
GAGAGAGAGAGAGAGAGAGAGAGAGAGAGAGAGACCTGAGTTTAATTAGAGTTTCTTCCATGAGCATGGATGGGGATTTATTTACCAAATCCCATCTAGTTTACCTATGGCTATACCGCTAAAGAAAATGTCTTCTCTTCTCCAGCAACCATTAACTGCTGTAACTCATTAGGGAAGGACAGAGGCCTCATTCCCTCTTCCAGGTGACTATTGAGAAGACTCAACACTCATCAAAGTGCTGAAAATAAATGACCATTGAGTGCTCAGCTTAAATAAGACATGTACATCCTTCCCCTTCCAAGGCTTGGGGGACATTGCAGAAGAAGGTACAGAGAGAAGAGCCAGAGTTCTGTAGAACACTGTCTTCCAGACAGGTTGATCAAATTTATTTTTGATCATCCACCTGCCTGCCCATTTCTCTTTCCATCATCTGTCTATATATATACCTGTCTATATACCAGTGAGAATGTTGGTCGTTTTAGGATCACAGAGCTGAAACTCTGAGTCAATGTCAATGAGAGGAATCAGAGCTTCCTGCCTACCCCAGAAGCAGTGAGAAGCCTATCTCTTCTACCTAGCCTCTGCTTGCTTGTCAGGCCTTTGAAGATGAGGTCCTAAAAGGCACATTTATTTTGCTAGTAACTTAATCTTCAAGTCTTTGTATAGAAAGAGAGGGACATCACCCACACCCCCCACTATAGTCATCTAAAATTTATACACTTAAAGACAAAACAAGTCATGAAGTTTAAAATAGACAAAGACAAAGCCCCTCAAGCCCAGCTTACAGAGCCCATCAGACACAAGGATGACGCCTTAGGACCTGTATGCCATGACACAGACCTGTAGTCCTGGCTTCTTAGGAGGCTAAGGAGGAGCAATCACTGAAACTCGTGAGTTTGAGTCCAGCCTGGGATAGATAACCAACCCCTAACCCAATACATGCATATTTACATCATTCATTAGATACATACATACATACATACATACATACATACATACATACATACACATCCATGGAATGTCTTTCTAGCTCTATATTTAAAATAATATTTCTGGACAAATGAACATTTAAGAAATATTAAAATTTCTTCCAAGTAACAGATTTAATTGATATTTTTACCATTTTAGTGTCTTTTGACATGTTTTTTTATTTTTTTCTACAAATACCATCAGTATTTACAGGAAAAGATAGAATAACATATTTTATTAACAGGAAAACTAGAAGCTGTAGAGTTGGCTCAGCAGTTAAGGTGCTTGCCTGCAAGGCCTAACGACTGGGGTTTGATTCCCTAGAACCCACATAAAGCCAGATGCATAAAGTGGTGCATGCATCTGGAGTTTGTTTGCAGTGGCAAGAGACCCTGACATGCCCCCCTCAAATAAATAAAAAACTTATATTTTAAAAGGTAAAACTAAAAGCCAGCCAAAACTTTAGGAAGCTAAATGAATAACAGAAAGTGGGCTGAGAAGATGACTCAGTGGTTAAACACTTATGTGAGTGTGAGTTCCTGAGTTTAGGTCTCCAGAACTCACAAAGATCTGGATGCTAGCATGTGAATGTCTATAATCCAGCACGCCTACAGTGAAAAGGGAAGCAGAGATAGGAGAATCCTCCAGAAGCTCAAGAGGCCAGCTAGCTTGGCGTTGACTCAAATGAGATAGAAAGTAAGCACCAACACCTAAGGTTGTCCAATGACTTTCACACATAGACCATGGTATGCGTATGTTCCTGGTACATTCTCAGCACTTTGACCTGTCATGAGTCTCTGCAGTAACTGCTGCCTACTGCCAAGTTTCTCTGCCCAAAGCTGAGAGCAGCATGAATGTATGCTATAAGCATAGGAGTCTGAAGGTAGTTTGGCAGGCACATTAAATCCTGTAGTGTCTGTGACCTCCCCAGTCCAGGAAAATCCAGTCAGAAACTGAAGGTTACTCTCATAAGATTCACACCACTTTCGCACCAGTGGGCACATTTGACATGGCAGGAAAGCTGGGTAAGACCCATTCTCCTCCAGTAAACTTCATAGAACCTTCTGGCACTATCACACACACACACACACACACACACACACACACACACACACACACACACACACGGGGCGGGGGGAGGTGGAGAGAGTGAATGAGTGAGTATGGGCATGCAAAGGTCTCTTGCCACTTCAATTGAATTCCAATGCATGGCCACTTTGTGCATCTAGATTTACAAGCGTCCCGGGGAATTGATCCTAGGCCATCAAGCTTTGCACACAAGAACATTTAACCACAAAGCCATATCCCCAGCCCACCATCTACTTTTGAATTGCCGACAATAGTGGCAGTAGTCTTACACATGCATATGAAGTATGCTGAACATCTTTCCCTTATAACCTCCTATGTTTCCTTTTCTAACTCCCCCTCTCTGTTGCATGCCTTGGCACACCTAGCTTTTCTTCTTCTTTCAAGTCACGAATGTATAGATGATTTTATGTGCCTATGTAAATAATATATGTGTATATATATATACATATGTAATCTATATAAAATCTAGTAACCACAAATGAGAGAACATATGTTTTTCTTTCTATGAATGGTTTAAGTTGCTGAACATGATAATCTCCAGTTGCATCTATTTTCCTAAAATTTGCATAACTTGATTATTGCTAAAAATATATATATCACATTTTCCTTATCCACTCCTGGGTAATTTAGATATTGTAAATAGTGCTGTAATAAACATTGACGTGTAAGTATTTTTATGAAATGCTGACTTGGAGTCTTGACAAATACCTAAGAGTGGTAAAGCTGGGTTATATGGAAAATCTACTTTAAGTTTTTTGGGAACTCTCTGTACTGATTTCCATACCAGTAGACCTACTTCATATTCCAGCAAAGTGTCCACATCCTCATCAGCCTTTGTTGTCACTTGTTTAGTTGAAGTTTGCCAACATGGTTGGAATGAGGGAATATCAATGTAGTGTTGATATGCTTATTAGCCATCTATCTGTATTGCGTCTTGTTAGGATAATATGCTCTTTTCCATAGCCCATTTATTAATTGTTTTTGTTGATTTCTTATTTAGTTTTTTTGAGTTATTGGTATATTCTGGATATTCATCCTCTGTTAGTTGTATAACTTTTCTTCTTTTAGTGGGAGTGATTACAATCTCCAAAAACAACTAGATTTTTTTTTTGTAGAGTTGAAGTTTTGTTTTTCTGTTAGACTTGTATTCAGGGCACCCGGCTCACTTTACAGTTCTGTGCAACAACAGTCACTATCCAAGGACAGGCCCACTGTGCAAACACAGTAAAAGTCAACTAAAACCAATCACACCTTAAACATCAGCATTTATGAGGAGGAGGGTACTAATGATTTAGTATATTAGTAAGTTTTGGTATGAATGAAAAAAATCAAAGAAGTACAACAGCAGAATAAGACTTATGATTAGGGTTGGGTTTACAGAAATAAAATGGAGGAGGGGGTCATGAACAAAAGGAGGAACTGTGGAGACCAAGCAATGGGGTTGGGGGAAGAGATGAGGGAGTTTGAGAGATTTTAGACTGAAAGGAGACAGGCTAAGCTATGTATCAATCAGATCACATAGAACAGTCCCATCTCTCAGAAGGCTGAGCCACAGGGACTCTGCAAACCAGGCAAGTCTTTGGGAAAGGTATGTGAAAGAAATGTAAAAGGAAAGAGGAAGAAAAACAGAGTGCTATACGGCAAGAACAGTGCATAACTGACTTTCCTGATGGCTAGATTCAGACTTGAGTCAGCATACCTTCCTTGGCTCTAAAAAGTCCGTCTCTTCATGAGTTCCTCGTTGATGATTTATTTTCTTGAGGCCGGGCATTCTAACTGGAGTGAGTGGAACTCTCAGTGTAGTTTTCATAGAAATTTCCATGATGGTTAAGCGTGTTAAACATTTTTTTCATCTATTTATTGGCCATTTATATATTTTTTTCAGAACTCTCTGTTCAATTAAGTAGCCCACTTGTTAATTGGATTTTTATTTTTTATATTTAATATTTTGAGTTCTCTATACACACTGAATATTAACCTCCTGTCAGATGCGTCATTGACAAAGAATCGTTCCCATTCTGTGGCTATTTCATCACTCTAATTGTTTCCTTTGCTGCACAGAAATTTTGCTTCATTAAATCTCATTATCAGTTCTTGCAATTGTTGCCTTGATTATTGGATTCCTTTTTAGAATGTCTTTGCCTATGCCTTTATCTTGAAATGTTTGCCTGTGTTCCTCTAACATTTTTAGAGTTCTGGGTCTTATACTAAGGTCTTTGGTTCATTTTGAATGGATTTTTCTTCAGAAACACCGGTATCTAGTTTCATTCTCTTACATGTCTAACTCTCCTGGTGTCATTCCTTGAAAAGGCTGTCTTTTCTACATGTACAATTTTAACACCTTGGCTAAGAATTAAATGGTCAGCTCCTGTAAGAAACATTTCCCCCTCAGTAACAACACACAAAGGGGGGTGGAACTGGGTTGTCTCCTAGGCTATCCATAACCCCCTACCACATGGACTGATCCAGACTGCCCACGGAGGAGGATATCCAGCTGATTGGGGACAGGGAAGAAGGAAATTGGGGAAATGGGGATACCAACTCATTATTTGCTCATTCAATGTATCTAATTATAGAAAATAAATAAATAAATAAATAAATAAATAAATAAATAGAAAATAATAAACAAACAACAAAAAAGAAATCTTCACCAATGTTCCTGTAAGTAATACTAATTAAACTCCTTGGCTCAGCAGGGAAAAGTTCTTTGGAATCATTGCTTTGATACATTACTGTCTCCTTATCTGTGGTGGATATACATTCAGGACTCCTTAAAACTTGTCTCCTGGATGAAGATGGCCACAGCAGAAGCAATGATGTGTTTTGGAGAGCACTTGCATTGCTTCCGTGTTGGGTGATGAGACACACAACCATGCTGTGGGAGAATAGAAAGCCCACAGGGAGAATACTGACATGGCCTTCCCTTCACACATGTACAAATGGTGGGTCTTCTTACTGCAGTCGAAGTCGCCTTGTGCCTGCTATGGGTGGAAAGACACACGGCTGCTCCATCAGAAGGTATAGTGTCTATGGAAAGAATTCCTTGATGTGGTATGGAGTGGGAGCCTCCATGAGTCAGGTGCATATTGCGTATGAACCCAGTGATGGCCCTTGGCTGATAGACTAGAGAACATATTTCCATCCTAAAAGTCGCCCAGGTGGGACAGGAACGTTTGTAGGCTGTGGTATCATTTGCATGGTTCTTGCTCTGGCTGAGCTGTCTTCACAGAAATAACTTCCCACATAAGGAAAGAATTGCAATAAGAAAAAAGACTTATGGCCTGGTGTGGTGGCATACACCTTTAATCCCAGCACTCAGGAAGCAGGTAGGAGGATCATAGTGAGTTCAAGGCCACCCTGAGACTACAGGGTGAATTCCAGGTCAGCCTGGGCTAGAGCAAGACCCTACCTCAAAAAAACCAAAGGATAAAAATTATGACACGTGGATCCTATCCTCCAGCCTAACTTGCGAGTTGATAGGGAAAGTATGGCAGCAAGAAGCATGAGATGAAGACGTTTGGTTTGCTTTTCCTAATGGAGAAGGGGCTGGGACATAAGGGAAAGTGAGTAAAGAGTAGCTTTATGACAAAGAGACCTTCCGAGGATCCAAAGACTTGCAAGTCATGGTTAGATTTGGACGGAGGGGAGGAATACAGGAAATTGGAAATGCCAGAAGAGTTCCCTCATTCCAACCTTTAATACAGAAGACAGGAAATCCATCTTGCAGTGTGCAGATGTACCTTACTAAAGGTAAAGGAAACTATGGTGATCAGGAAATACTCTGCTTGAATTGGGAAAGACTAAAGAAACAAAAGAGCATCTCACAGCCTGGCTTAGAAGGGGTGGATATAGGGGTGGATGGGATCAGTCTGAAACTGTGAAAGCAGAGAAACCGAGTAATATAATTACTCATCCCTCCTTGAAATGAAGTCTGTATACTCTAAGGCAATATGAAGGAAATTAATCAATTCCTATTGGACTAACTCATATATGCCATTAGAGACCCTTGGTTATTGCTGACTGATGTTACCATGAATATAATGGACTGTTTGATAATAGAGGAAAGACAGGCATCAATGTCCCCAGGAAAAGTTCACAAAACAGGAAAATTGGGCCCGGGAAAGGTAGATGAATATTCAAGGTCATCCAGTGACAAAGATACAAATTGTCTAAAATCTCTTCCTTCCAAATTTCAGTACTATAGGACATATCTTTTTTACAGTCCCATGAGTTAAAAAAGTCTACATGAACAAACCAGAAATGTTATTATTGCTATGCATTTTATAATCTTTTACATGTTGATTTACTGCCAGAGATTCAAAATGAAATTCACCATGGCTAATAGAATTTAACTTGATTTCTCCAAATATAAAGCACAAACCTGGAATGACACTGGTGTTGTGATCTGTCTGTGAAAGGACTTTCCTCTTTTTGTCCAATTGGAGTTCAAAATCTCACAAATGAACTGGATACAGAATATTTAAGTGAGATTCCTTACTTGTTTTCTATTTTAAATTCAACAACTCCCTAATGAGGAGAGACCAATGCCTCCTAGAGATATTGGTGGAAACTCGATATTTGTATGTGACTCACATAATACATATACGCACACATATATCAATGTGCAGGAGTAATATCTGATTACAATGTACCGATATAAAATGTGTATGACCCTTTAGAACGGCTGCACAGATTAAGGAAGATTGCAAGATATCTGTAAATTAAAATGGCAGGTTTTAAACTTTAACAGAACTTATTGGAACGATATGAATGGCTCATAGAACAACTGCAGAGCTATGTACAGAAAGGATTCCAGAGATCCTGGTCTTCTAAGAACTGGGTAAAAGGAAGCAGTCAGTGGTTTCATTGGGTCAATCCTGTCTACAGGATGAATTACTCTATTTACTCCATCTTATACCACTCCTTTTGAGAGTCAAATTTTGAGCAAGAACATCTGGCTCATTCATGTGTTTATTTGTTAGTCAGATGACGAGGAGGGGTAAGGAATAATGACTAACTGTTTTAGTGTTTATATACTTAATTTATTTTTATTACCATACAAAGAATTAGGTTTTATGATGGTGTTTTACAAGCATGTATTCCCTGCCTTCTCCCCCACCTTCCTTCTTCCTTTGTCCTCTCCCACCATGGTCTCCTTTCTGCTTTCACACAACATGCTTCATTTGTCCTCCCCGCCCTCTCTCATTACCTCTTATTCCTGTCTTGTGGTCTTTTGTCTACTTTCATATCCTATACCTATTCTCGAGTTCCCTTACTTACATATTTACATGTATATGAACAGTAGAAGTTAGGATCCTCATATGACAGAGAATTGTTGACCTGGCTTACTTCACTTAGTATTTTAGAGCTCTATTCATTTTCCTACAAGTTTCATAATTTCATTTTTCTTTATAGCTGAGTAAAATCCAATTATGTATATGTGCCACGTTTTCATTAGCCAGGCATCCACTAATATACATCTCGGTTGATTCCATCGCCAGCTACCTTGAGTAGAGCAACAGTGAACATGAATGTGCAAGTGTTTCTGTCATAGGGTAAAGAATCCTTTGAGTGTCTGCTCAGGAGTGATATAGTGGGGTTGTTTGATTTTTCCAGCTTCTTGAGAAATCTCAACACTGATTTATAAACTGGCTACACCATGATGAACCCACATCAACAGTGAACAAGGTTTCCTCGTACCCACATGCATTTGTTTTCTTGATGATAGTCTTTATGATAGATATGAAATGAAACTTAAGGGTGTTTTCTTTTGCATTTCTCTGATGACTATGGATTCAGATGTTGAACATTTTTTAAATATCTGTGAGCCATGTGTGTTTCTTCTTTTGAGAATTGTCTGCTCATTTCATTAGCCCATTTATTGACTACAGGGTGGGGTGTTTGTTGTTTAATTTATTGTTTAATTTTTTCAGTTATTTTTAGGTTCGAGATATCAATGAGCCATCTAAGGAAGAGATTTCTCACATTTTATAGGCTTTCTGTTTGCTCTGCGGATAGTTTCCTTTTAATTTCATGTAGTCCCATGTGCTGATTCTTGGGATTGTGTCTGTGCCATTGGAGTCCTGTCCAGAAAATTCTTACCTCTGCCTATAACTTAGAGTGTGTTGCTATGATTTTATCTACTAGTTTTAGCATTTGTTGCTTTAAATTAAAGTCTTAGATCCTTTTATAATTGATCTTTGTGCAGGGTGAAAGATATGGATGTAATTTTATTTTTCTGCAGGTAGATATCTAGGTCTGCCAGTTTTGCCTATTCAACCATTGTTGAACAGGCTGTCTGCTGTCCAGGGTATGTTTTTGATGCCTTTGTTGAAATTTAGCACTGAGAAGAATGACATTAGAACCTGGATGGTGTTGTAGTAAGCCTTTCTCATTGCTGCACAATGAACACAATAAAAAGGCTGTTCATGGAAGGAATAGGTTTATTTTAGCTTACAGACTAGAGGGGAAGCTCCATCATGGCAGGGAAAATGATGGCATGAGCAGAGGGGTGGACATCACCTCCACCACAGCACTGCAAAGAGTGGCAGGAAGGTGTGCCAAATACTGGCAAGGAGAAGCCGGCTATAACCCCCATAAGCCATCCGCCCAAAACACAGCTACATCAAGGTTCCAATTAAAAAACTGCCACCAGCTGGGGATCAAGTATTCAGAACACATTAACTTTATGGGGGACACCTGAATCAAACCACTACAGATGGCAATTATACTGAATCTGTATATGAGATAACATAGCCATTTGCACAATATGGATTTTGCCAATCCAGAAATGTGGAATATCTCTCCAACATCTGGTCTCATTTCTTTCCTCAGTGTCTTAAAGTTGTCTCTGTAAGTGTTTCACACCATAGGTGTGTCTTATTTATAGGTACTATATTTTGGGGGGAGCTATTATGAATGAGATATTATTCCTAACTTCTTTCTCAGCAAGTCCATTATTTGAGTATATGTAGGCTACGGGCTTTGCTATGTTAATTTTGTATGCAGAAACTTTGCTGAGAGTGTATGTCATGGTTTGATCCAGGTGTCCCCCACAAACAAATGAATGTGTTCTGATTGATCAATCCTCAGCTGATGGCAGTTGGGTTCTACAACTTCACTGGAGCTGTGTTGTTGGGGGCGGGTTTATGGGGTTATAAACCAGCTTCCCCTTGCCAGTGTTTGGCACACCTTCCTGCCATTGTTTCCTCCACAAGCCACTTTTGCTTGGGTTCTTTCTGCACAGCAACTAGAAAACTGACTGTAACAGCCTTGAAACCAGAAAGTGGGGTCTGTTGCTGCAAGAACCCTGATCTTGTGTCATGGCCTTTTGGAATTGATCTGCAGGAGGAATGTGGAGGGATTTGAAATTTCATCCTAAGAGACACCTTGCAGTGCTGTGAGTACAGCTTGATGGATCATTCTGGTCAGAGTTGAAAGACCTGAATACAGTAAGATCTATGGACTGTGAGGTTTGGCTTATGAGGGTGAGAAAGAACTTTGTCAGGACTAGGCCAGAAGCAGTTTATGTGAGAGGCTTGCTGCTTCCTGCCTGCCTGTGTCCTGGGAACCTATGCAGGGTTGTTTTACGTAAAGATGGACTGGTGTGAGCAGATGGAGATGGCACAGAAAGAAATGAAATCTTTAGGCTGAAACTGCTGCCCATTCAGCTACAATTGTTTGCGAGATTACAACCATTGAGATTGGGCCAGATGATCTGCATTGGAACAACAGAAAGAATGTGGATTCTTTGAAGTAAGGGGCCTGAATGCTTTGTTCCCCCTACATTCACAAGTTGGTAGCCTGCCTGGCACTATGGAGTATAACAAATACAGGAAGAGAGGGTCATTGGATTTGCAACACAGTTTTGTTTTTGAAAAATGACCATTGGCAGTGTGAAGCAGGCATGCTAGATTGCCTGTGTGGAGGCCTGATGGAGTCATGAGGATGAACTGTAGGTTGCAATGGAGACCCAAAAAGATGCCAGGACTATGGATGGCTGTCAAGGTGAGCTGCCAGCACCAGATGAAGTTTTCCCAGACTGAGTGGCCAAGCTGGGGGGGGGGGGCGAAATCAAATCTCCAAGAGACTGATTAGAATCATTGAACTTGGAGTTAGAGATTGGTGTTGCCCTGCTTGTTTTAAATCTTGTATTGGTTCAATCTGTTTTTGCCATTCCTCATGTTATCTTTCACAGTGTGAATGTTCTGTGCCATTACAGGTTTATTTTTTGGTATTATGGTTCAGTTGAAAGCTGTCGGGACTTAGGAGTTGAGCTGAACACATTGTATTTACATCATGTATGATTATTAGTTTGTGGGGGCCAGGGGTGAACTGTCATGGTTTACAGTGCTGTGTCAGAGGTGATGTCCACCCCTCTGCTAATGACATCATTTTCCCTGCCATGATGGAGTCTCCCCTTGAGTCCATAAGCCAAATAAACCCTTTCTTCTACAAGCCACTCATTATTTTCTCTCTCTCTCTCTCTCCTCGCAAATAAATAAATAAAATATATTTTAAAAAATACCTGAGTCTATGGGGCCTTTCATATTCAAACTGGTTACTACATTGATGACTAGTTTTGAGTACCTGTCTAAATTCGTATTAAAATCTTCCACTATGGGAGAGGAGGAAAAACTTGACAGGCTAGGTAAGGGACAGAATTAGAGGGGGGGAGAGCCTTAGAGGGTTAGGGGGTAGGAAGGGTGGAGAGATTTAAGACAATATGAACCAGTACCATACAAGCCTTTCCATGGGCTAGCATTCTACAAGATATATTCAAGATATATTCTCAGTAGAGAAACAGTCCAGACAGAAACAGCCTGTACAAGGTGGAAAAAGCTTGATCCTAAAACCAGGGCCTCTAGCGTGTAAATCTCAGCCCCAGAATTGGGTTATCCCCAAAAGTGAGATGCTGGTCCCCAAAGCCATGCAGGCCACTGCCAAAGCATTTGTTTACCTGCCAACATTAAAAGCTTAAAACTCAAAAAAAAAATTAAAACTCTATTTCTGAGGATGCCACAGACTGATCACAGACATCAGGTCACCACACTGGAACAGAAGGGCAGAAAGTTTCCTCCTGGCTTGACCTCATGGTTCTGGAAAGTGCTATGGAGCTGCTGGGTGGGAGACAATGGTCACCAATGGTGTAAATAAGCAGGGGACCCTGTAATCTACGAAATGAACCAGGCAGGCAAGAGTGCACACCTGTGCAATAGTGTCACACAGCCTTTGTGGGTGACCAACTGCAATTGGACATGAGGCCAGCTTAGTGGAGAGAACTCCTATCTGGTACTGGAAACCTAGTCAGAATCCCATTGATAGGAAACTCATAAACTCCAGAGAGAAGTCCCACTACTCTCAGAATAAAGAGTGTGCTTACACACCAAAGCCTCTCTCAATTTTCTGTATATATCCCTGTTATTCCAAACTGCTCTCTTTCTTGTTGGGCAAATCTGCTTTATTTTACAGGTGACAGAGAAAACTGAAGAGATTTAAGATCCACTATATAACAAAAAAAAAAAAATCCAATTGCCCACCATAAGATGTGTTCCCTCTACATCTGCCAGGGCCCACGAGAAATTGGAGAAGAAACAGAGAAAGAAGCATTTCTCCCACCACTAGCCTGACAACCAGCTCCAGGGGAGCAGCCACAAACATTGTGGTTAATCAAAACTCATCAAAGCAGAAATCCAGAGGCCACAGAGAGCTCAACACTAAATCAGACTGCTAACATACCCACCTTGGCTCAGGGAACAAGGAAGAAGGGCAGAAAGATTGTAAGAGCCACAGAGTGAATAGGTATACCCTGAAGCATAGTCCCCTACCCTCCACACAGAGAATGACTGAGGCCTTCATAACCCCACTGAGGAGGGCTGTCATAGTCAGGCATACGTCGCTGGAATGAATCTTCAAACCAGACACAGTTTTGGGGAGGAAAGTATTTATTGAAGTAACAGACCCAGGGGAAGTTAAGGAAAAAGGCTGGCTCCCTTTTACAGAAGCAAGCAGAGAGAGAAACAGCACCTCCAGAAGCAAGTAAGCCAGCACACTCCAAACTAGCAAAGAAAAGGAACTCCAGGCTTGAGCTCAGACTGCTTTTTGCATATGTAAAGCTAGAATTCCAGGCCCACCCCAGACACACCTTAGGACTGAACCCTAGGATCTGTCCAAGGTGACACACCTCCTCCAGCCAGAACTGGCTGGAGACAATTTATAATTATAATAAACTTTTGATTCTATTGGGGGACATTATTCAAACTACCACAAGGGCCCTCAGGAAAAGGGTAGTTTAACCTTTTATAAAAATAAATAAAATTTTAAAAAGTCTCTCACTTATTACTATGTCTGGACCTATGTGACCTTTAATGCCTTTTAGTATTTGTTTTATGAAATTATGAAGTATTTGGTGCATAAATGCTTTCAATTATTTCTTCTTAAATTCTTCCCTCTATTGGTTAGAGTGGCTCTTTTGACTAGCTTTAGTTTGATACTTACTTTGACAGATAGAAGACTATCTTTGCCCTCTTGCTTACAGTTTCTATTTACTTGTAAGTTGATTTCCATCCTTTAGTACTCAGTTTGTGGTAATCTTTGCTAAGTGTCTTTCTTTCTTTATTCATTTCTTTCGTTCCTTTTCTTTCTTTCTATTTATTTATTGAAAGAGAGGCAGACAAAGAGACAGAATGGGCCTGTCGAAGCCTCTAGCCTCTGCAAATGATCTGCAGACTCATGGGACACATTGTACATCTGGATTTATGTGGCTCCTGGGGAATCAAACTTGAATCCTTATGCATTGGAGGCAAGCGCCTTAACCACTGGGAAATTTCTGCAGCCCCTAGATGTGTTTCTTGGAGACCACAGATAGATAATTTTTATTAAAATCTAGTCAGTTAGTATGGATATTTTTATAGGTGAGTTTATATTTAAAGTTATTATTGAGGGGGTCTTTCATTTGTTTTTGTTAGCTGATGTTTCGGTTGGCATCCTCCTCTGTTTCGGGTATGTGCTGGTTTGCTGTCTTGAACATGGTTAATTCATTTCCAGGTTTTCTTTGTTCCTCTGTTTCTTTTCTCAGTGGGTAATCTTACATTTGTTTTTGTGGATGAAACTCTTTTTCTTCTTCCCTACATAGTATTCTTTTAAGAATTTTTGTAGTAGTAGTATGATTATCTTAAGTAATCGTAATTGTTTGTCTTGAAATGTGCTTATTTCTCCATCAGTTTTGAAAGATAATTTGCTGGGCATAACACTCTTGGTTGGAAGTTGTTTACTTTTAAGGTTTGAGATATACTGTCCATGACTTTCTAGGTTTTAGAGTTGCTGATAAAAAGATCTGGAGCTATTCTGATCATCTTGCCTTTGTATATGGGTTAGTTTTTTTTTTTTTCTCTTACTTTGTGTTTTTGATCTATTGACTATTATGTGAAGGCTCCTCTCTGGCCGTATATATTTGAAATTCTCAATGCTGTTGTGTTGGCTTGCTGACTTCTTTCTCTAGGTTCATGAAATCCACATTCTCTTCCCTTAGATACTACCTCAGCTCCTTCTGCTTCAAGATATCTAGGGTTTGGTTTCTTGAATGTACCTCAGTAATACTCAATTTTAGAGTATTACTTGTATCATCTGATATTTTCTTTATATATTCCTGTGTGTATTATTGTCTTAACTTTGTCCTACATCCCTGAAATACATTCTTCTTCATGGTCTCTGCTGGGATGTTTATTTGATTATTTCTTTTATTTCCAGAATTCTTTCTTGTTTTTTTTTTCAATGTCTCAATTCCCTTGCTGAAATTTACCTTCTATGTTTTAGACTTTTTCTTCTAATCTGCTGACTTTATTCACTTTGGAGGTTGTCTAGTTAAGATCTTGAATGCATTTCTTTAGTTCATTTGACTATTTATTTGAGTCTCCTGTACTGCCATGGCTCTGGGTCCCTTGTTTGAAGTAAGAATCTGAATTCTTGACATTTCCTCTCAGTGCCTCTGGTTTCCAGTATAGGGAAGTTGGGAGGTTGGGAATGGGTTGTGGTGGGTTGTTATCTTATATTCTTGTGCTTCTTTGGTGTGTTTTTTCCTTTTGTTCCTGATTTAACATCTCCCTTTTTCCACTACTAGTTGGTGGTTTCTTTCATTTTCTGAGGAACCTTCTACAGTGATTGCATTTCTTGAGGTGATTTAGACTGAGTTGTAGAGGTGCTCCCCACTTATTGATCAGCAAATATGATTAGGTCTAGCTGTGGAAGACTCTAGTATCCCATTGTGTTTGCCCCTGACTTTATTTATGGAATGAAGTATAGAGATGTGACCCTGTTTTATGTGTAAAGCAAGAGGATCCTGAATTCTGAACACCACTCTCTTCAAGGGTGCTGGGGTAGTCTTGAGCCCTCGATGGTCTCTTTCCCAGCAGGCACTGGCTGGCCTCTCCCAGGCAATCAGGTAGGCTGGGGATAATTGTTAAAAAGACTACAAATTAATGAGCCAGAAGAAATTCCTAAGAAAATTAATGGTGTAACCAGACAAAATCAAAGTATTCTTGAAAGTATTCAATCTAATGTCTACAACGTCTTTAGTGGATTTTGATAGAAGGAAAGATTTACCTCAGATAAACCTACAATGTACAAGCTGATTTAAGTTTTACCTTTATCCCATTTAATCATTAGAAACATTTATTCTGGAAAGTTTGCATTTTATAACATTAGGTGCAATTTTGCATTGTTCTCTTGTGTTACGATTATTTATTTTATTTTTTCTAAACCTGTCATTTAAAAACATAAGCAGCACAGTATAGTTCATTCTCAACTACAGTTTCTTTCATCATATAATTATATCAGAAAACAGGAAGCTTTCTGCTGCAGTGAGATAATACAGTTCCTAGGTGTTCAAAGACAGGGAGCAAACACAATGTGCCCACCTCTGAGGGCTTTGTTTTACCACTGCTAATGCGCTTTTGGAATTCTGACAAGATGGACATATAGGAAGGATTGTTATTCACTGACACATAATTACATACCCAACACTTAGACAAGAATGACACTAAGAATTCAGGACAAGACAGTAAATACATTTTGAAAGCATGTGCAGAAAACAAAACCTTTTGTTTTTAAACTGCCATGACTGTTCTCCTTGATCATAGTGGGAACGTTGGATAGAATTAAGTATTTGGTATCTATTAATGATTTCAACATGAAACAATACAATAGCATTATTGCTGTTTGCCCCTGAATTTATTTAAGGGATGGAGTGTAGGGATGTGAATGTGAGTAGAGTGGCAAATGTAAGCCTAGTTCATCATAAGTGCATGCAAGGGATGCAGATTGCAAGCAAATGACCTTTTTTCCCAGAAGTTAGTTAGCTTGGGGACTGGCCCACAGAAATATGGGAGCCCCCTTGCCTTCTCTGGCAGGGCTAGAACACACATTTGGTCCATTCTCACCCAAAATGGCTGTAAGCATCAACTTCAGTGTCAGCTGCCTGCTTGTACCTTAACTTTTCCTGGCAACCTGTGGGCTGGCCCTTCCTGAGTCAGTCCCTTGAGCCCAGGAACCAATCAGGACCCCTCCTGATTACACATGAGTCTGATGATGAGGAAGGGTCATTCGAATTGGATGTTTGATTCAAATAAATAATATGTGGAAACCCCTTACCCTTCCCAGCTTCTTCTTTCCTTCCCTATGTGAGGGGGACCTTCTAGGTCTCCCCTCTAAAAGGGAAGGGGGAGAATTAACTTTTGCTCAAGCACTAGCGTGTTTTGCTTTCTATGTGAGCCCCTCCCCAGAGCCTTCTTTCCTGGAGAGAGACCTTTCCCTGTGTGATCTACTTGATCTCCCCTCTCCCTTCCCAGCCAGGAGATATTTTCTTTGGCTTTCCTGCTTGCCTTCCCTCTTAATCCTAACTCTTCTGAAAGTAAATTTCATAATTTACTCATCTGAGTCTGCATTCCCAGTTCCTTGTTTACCTGAGATTTAAGAGCTGCTGCCATAGAAGCCCCAATCCAACAGAGCTCTCCATCCTGCATCACAAGGACCCTGTCGGACTCACTGATTTTTAGATCTTGCAGAAGTTAAATAGACCTTGGAGATCATTAATCCAGATTTTCATATAACAGTTTCTCTTCCTGCCGTCCCTGCATTTTAGTTCCAGTATGAAGTTAGTGATCCTTGTTGTACCATCTCTAACCCACACTTACATTACAGTTGAATGGAAACTAGAAGCAGTCATTGTTTTATAATGCCTGGATATTACCAGGATTAAACTATGATGAAAACATGAACAAGTACTCTAACTTTGGGATGTTTTTAAAAAATGCTCAAAATATTTGTGAGTTTGTAGCAGCATAAGATTAAATCATTATATATTCTCTGTTTGGTTTTAAATATATAATTTATATTGGTTTAGCAAAATTGTACTTCCCAGAGATGTGTACCATCTCAAACTGACTTTTCTTCTTCACTAATAAGCCACATTTTTTGCAAGCTGTTTCCTCATGATTTGGTAAGGCAAATGATTAGAAAAGCTTCATTTATATGGACTCACATTTTGTTTGACTTAATATAACGCACTTTAAGGACTTCTTTCAAAATCATAATCTGTGCATAAACTTCCGTCAACCTTCAAAATTTTTCTTCTTCTCGCTAAATCCTTTCCTAACAGAATCACATATCTCCTGTCAAGAGTCACTTCTAATCTTGTTTCTGAATCATACATGGCCTCTGCCTTGGGCTGAGTAAGTCAGAATTTCTGGAGAATTCACATTCTAAATAAGCACCTTCTGATTTTAATATGTACTTCATTCCTTGAATCAGTGCCTAACAAATAGGGTTAAAAACTTAAGTGGTGCTTGGGCTGCAGGTCACTGAAAAATCAAGCTGGAGCTAAGCTGGAAACCTCCTCCCTGTGAACCAGCTGACAGAAAGCTGGAAAAACCTGTGGCTGCAGGCAGCCAGCCTATGGGAGAAAGAAGTCATCAACAGTGGTGAACAGAGTGGACCTTGCAAGCCTTAAGACTGGCCAGGCAGGCCAAATGTGCCAACTGGTGAAATTGTAGCATATCTATTGTGGGGGAAACCAACTGCTCTCTAATTGGACTGGAGGCCCACTCCATGGGAGGGAATACATACCTGATACTGAAGACCTATTCAAAAGCCTATGGTGGGGGAGGTCATGAGTCCTAGAGGAATATTACCTGCTGTTGTCTGGATAAATGCATATATTATGCCCACCAAACTGCCTTACAAACACTTTTTAATGTGCATAACCATTTAACAATGATACTCTCAATTTTGGCTAGAGAAGCTTCCCTTTTTCAGATGGTGGTGATTCTGAGATAACTCAAAAGACACAATAGTGCTGAGAAGAAATGGCAGTGGAGTGTTCAGCACTGGGACATCTCTATCACACTTCCCAAACCTCAAGGTCTCTTGCAGAAGAGGTGGTAGAAAGATTGTAAGAGCCAAAGGAAGGGTAGGACTGCTTGCAACAGAACCTTCCAGACACAAAATGGCCTTGATAGTCATGAACTCGAAGTGCCTGATAATACCTACACAAGACCTTCATAATAGGAGAAACGATGATGACCTTGAAAGAGAATAGAGACTAATTGAGGGGGGAATTATACTGGTTTTTTGTGTATAATTATGGAACCTGTGAATTAAAAGTTAAAAAAAACTGATGTGGATTCAACTACCTTAGATTCATTCAGAAAATCTTCCCATTTGTCAACAAACAATAAATCTATAGTCATCTGCCAGCTCCCAAGTTCTGCAAAACACCACAGTTACACACTTGTATCAATCTAGTACCTGGGGCTGACAGAGGGGTTTGTAGCATTCATGGACAGAGTGCTCAGAAACAAAGAAGGCTAAGCCAGCCTCAGACTAAGGAGGTTGGTGAGATGAAGCCCTGACAAAGCATCGCCTTCGTCTTGTCCCAAGAACATGAACAACACTCAGATATAACAGACATGGAAAGCTTGTTCTATAAAAAAACTAAGTTTCTTTGGGAAACTTTTTCCTGCCCACCTTTCTTTTTTCTGTCTTTCTTCCTTTTTCCTTCTCCACTGCTATTCTTTTCAGTACCCAGAACAGTTCCCAGCACAAAACAACTTTAAGTAAATGTTCTAATGTTCTTCCAATGATTCAGCTATTAAAAAAAACAAAACAGGAGCCTAACTGGCCACATGATGCTGACAGAGCAGGTCATCTAGTCTTACATCTTTATCCTCATCTGAAAAATGTGATTCATGATTCTCATTAACAGCTCTTCCATGTTCTAAAGTTAAAGTCATGATCACAGGGGAGGGAGCCCAGTGGAGTTCTGTCTCCATATTTGAGGACTCTTGTCAACTGAACTGGAATGGCGTGAGAAAGGCACCCACTGAATCCTCTGATAAATACTGAGTTTCCACATAAGTTGGTGTAAAGGTTTCACTATGCTGTCTTATCATCATAAGTAAAATCTGTCTCATGGTTTCACTCTTACATCTTTTTGCTACTTTGGGCAACCCAACCAGTGTTCACAGCTTCACTCAGCATGATTTTGTAAATGTCAGCCACACTGCCGAGCTTAGAAGGATAAAGTATTTAATTAAGATAAGGTTTCTGGTGGGCATAACTTTCAGAGAGTAATGATATGACTAGACAATTTTTTAACAAAAGAATCTAAGATCCAAGAGAAGTTATCTAAATCTGTTTCTGTCGTTACATAACTTCAAGGAAGCTTCTTAACTTGTATGCCTTGGTTTCTCAACTTCCTTATTTATCAAATAGAGATTCACCATTCCTCGTGAAATATATTGTCAAGATTGCATAAGGTCATAGACATAAAACTATTTTTAAGTTTTCGAATGCCCCACACATGCTTCGTCTTGGTAAGTCACTGTGTGTTGGTGCTGTAAAATGACGAGGACCTAATGGGCTCTTTGATCATAAGATGAGATGCAGTCAGAAGGGCTCACAATTTACCTAACAGGATATGACACAAACAATGGGACATTCTCCAAGAGGAAGGCAGTTCACACAGGGACGAGTCAAGACATATGCTATTATGGTGTTACATTCAACTGTCGTCATGACTTAGGGTAGATGCCTATCATAATGATGGGGGAACCTGACATTCTGAGTGAGTATTAGGAGAGAACGGTGAAGTTATCAAAGACAAGGTCACTTCCAACTTAAGAGATGGACATTTTTCCAGTTGCTCAGCTCATCTATTTAACCAGCTTTTACATTACTACATGTGGCATTGACTGGTCTCCACGAGGACACAGTAGATGTGCTCGGTACCATACATGGTCCTAGCTCAGCTGTAATTAGGGCTGATTGGTACCAGGACATTTTTCTCTGGCTCCATAAATAGTGACAAAATTCATGTTTTATTTTCTACGGTTCATAAAATCAGTGCTGATCAAACAAAACATACCATCGCTTTGGCACTAAAATTCAGCGGAGCCTGTGCGTGGATGCTGGCGAATAAAAGGATCATTTTTCAAAGCTGCGGCCAGTCCCTGGAAGTGAACCTAATCACAACATGGCATTCCAAGAAGGAAAGGGACAATTTTTCAGAGACAGCTGGAAGGGAAGATGTAAGAATAACCACAAGATTATTAGGAGGGAAACTGTATTAGATTATATTTTATATGCCCTAAGCAACTATACTTTGCTGCAGCGAATGTAAATGTGAAATACATATGCTAATTAATGAAAGGATGAGAGCCTAGTTAGGGTCAGATAAGGCTCTAAAATGGAATTCATTTGGCTGTTATGCCTGAATACTCTCCACATGGCATGGGTACCAAAATGAAACACTATTTGAGAGAACCAAGTGTGTACTCTATGTTATTCCTAGTTCCATTTAGTCAAGGTCACATAGATAGGGTCAACAAAGAAAACATTGTTGTCTTTTGTTTTTGAAACACAATCCTGCTATTGGAAGGCATGTGCCTTATAAATATACCAATTGGGAAAGAAGCAAACTGAATTAAGTTTATGTGAGAATGAATAGATTCCCTAACAGAAATGCCCTCTTCTAACTTCTTTCAACATTTAAAGTCTTCAAAACCTTCTTATTTTATGCCCTTGACTCTGGTCTTTTCAATTACCAGAAATCTCTTGGGCATGTATGTACATGAAGGATTGTCTCTTATATGATATCATAAGGATGTGCAATGGCCAAGTCCTGACAATAATCTGATAACTAAATATGCTTTGGTCATACCATATTTGGTTTTAAATTTTTTCAATAATAATAATAATGTATAGGTTTATGTCATATTATATGATAATTATATTATTGTTCTTCTGATCTAATCTTCCTCGATGACTCATATAGTACTTTAGGATAGTATAACCAGCCTTGC
Source organism: Zapus hudsonius (assembly GCA_004024765.1). NCBI lineage: Eukaryota > Metazoa > Chordata > Mammalia > Rodentia > Dipodidae > Zapus > Zapus hudsonius. The sequence goes on from PVHP010026245.1 coordinate 20,415, forward strand.
AGGAAAAAAGATGTTCTAAAGAGACACTTTTGCCTTATCCTTTGGCTATCAGATTATTGAAACAATGATCCCCAAATATTGGAATTGCCCCAAGACTCTCATGCTGAGAGGAGAAAAAAGGGGTCTAATCCAAGTGCCAGTGAGAAGTGAGACTGGTCTCCCCCAGTTCTGGCAACTTGTTAGACAACCTTGCAGAAAAAAAACTGAGTCCAGACAAATGTGGGAGTGGCCATGCCAGGACAGCGTATCTATACGTCTAGCCCTCTACTTAAACCCCAAACTTATGCCAGGATCCCAAAGATGGGATTGGGAAGGTCACTGGACCTCCTTGCTCTTTCTCTCAATGTGGCCCCACTGAATAGAATAAAATTCTTTTTTTTTTTTTTTTTTTTTTGCTTTCCATTATCAATCTGGTTCTTTAAATTGGTTAATTGGGAATGGAGGGCAAAAGCTGATATGTTATGGCTGCCAGGCTTTGACCCTAACTCCTCTGGTAATGACAATGATGGGTCTCAGGTTGTTATTGCTGTTGTTTTCTGGTTTTTTGGTTGTTGAGTTTCTGGTGGTTTTGTTTGTTTTATGCTCACAGAAGTAAAACAGTTATGCCAAAGTGCAGGTGAGTAAAGTATTACGTTTACTAGATTCCTGGTAAAGAGAACATCTTTGTGCCCAAACTCTTTTTCATGTGGATAGCTCTCAGTAACCCTAAGAATTTTCTATTGATCTACTCATCAACATTTCTTATATTTAATTTCCTAGGTCAAACAAGATCAGGTCGTTTAATTTCATATACTTTAGAAGCATCTGCCAGTGGCTATATTGATTCATGCTTCAAGGTTTCCCACCTTCTTCATAGGCTCCTGATGTTTTCATTTAGATTTTCTCAAGGTTCTAAGATAGTATTTCCATAACAGGTTCTTCCCCTCAATGTTTACTTTAAAACTCTGCTTGTCATCAGTAAAATGCAAATTAAAATGACTCTGAGATTTGATCTCACTCCTGTCAGAATGACCACCATCAATAAACAAATGACAATAAATGCTGGTGAGGATGTGGAAAAATAGGAACCTTTATACACTGTTGGTGGGAATGTAAACTGGTACAGCCATTGTGGAAAGCAGTCCGGAGGTTCCTGAGACAGCTGAAATAGATTTACCATATGGCCCAGCATTACCACTCCTTAGCAAATATCCTAACGACTCCAGTCACTACCTTAGAACATTTGTTCATCCGCGTCATCCATGCCGCATGTTCTCTCTCATATGTGGCTCTAGATACAAATGTTTAGACTTGTATCTTGTATATGAGTTGGAGGAAGTCTGTAGTAGAGGCCAGAAGGATGAAAGGAGCCATAAGGGAAGGAGGAGAGGGGAGATTTAAGGGGAGGCTGTCATATATATATATATATATATATATATATATATATATATATATATATATATATATATATGAAAGTAAATGATAAGGTTACTAGGAGGGGTGCAGTGCCCAAGTGCGGTCAGGGAAAGGGATTGAGTAAAGGAGGGGTGGGAGAAGGGATAATCAAAATTTAAGAGGTTTAGAATAAGCTATATGGAAACCTACTTTTTTGGATAAATGGCACATCCATAAGCCATAGATTGTTACTAAGAATTTTTTCAGTGTCAGGATGGGATACCTTCTGGTGTGTTGTTGGCCAGAGAGGTTCTTGAGCCTCCACCCCCCACCCCATACATTACAGACCATTGACAAAGCTCTTGGTTACCCACCAGATCAAGATGGTAAGACCCTATTGTTGAAGATCGCACATACTTAGGCTGTACTATAAATCAAACTGGAGCTGAGCAGGAAACCTCCTTCATGGTAATCAGCTGACAGGAAGCTGGAAAAAGCTCTGGCTGCATGCAGCCCTGTGGGAGACAGAAGTCATCAATAGTGGTTTACAGCAGTGGATCTTGCAAGCCTTAAGACTGGCCAACCAGGCCAAATGTGCTGCTAACTGGGGCAATAGTGGCATGTCTATTGTGGGGGAAATCAATTGCTCTCTAATTGGACTGGAGGCCCATTCCACTGGACGGAAAGCATGACTGGTACTGAAGACCTAGTCAAAAGCCTATGGTGGGGGAGGGCATGAGCCCTAGGGGAGTAATGCCTGCTGTTGTCTGGCTTAATGCATATATTATGCCCACCAAACTGCCTTAGAAGCACTTTTTTAATATGCCTACCCATATATTAATGCTACTTTCAATTTTGGCTAGAGAAGCTTCTCTTTTCAGATGGCAGTGACCATTGGGATAACTTAAAAGACACCATAGTACTGAGAAGAAATGACAGTGGAGTGTTCAGCACTAGGAAATCTCTATCACACCTCCCAAGGCTCAAGGTCTCTTGCAGAAGAGGTGGTGGAAACATTGTAAGAGCCAAAGGAAGGGTAGGACTGCTTACAATACAAGCTTCCAGATACAAAATGGCCTTGATGTTCATGACTTTGCAGTGCCTGACAGTACCTGTACAAGACCTTCATAATTGGAAGAAAAGATGATGATATCAAAACAAAATAGAGACTAGTTGAGTTGGGGAGAGATATGATCGAGGGAGGATTTGAGGGGGAAGGTGGAGGTGGGGAGGAAATTATCATGGCTTATTGTCTATAATCATGGAAGCTGTCAATAAAAAGTTTTTAAAATGTTGCTCAATGAGTCTTCACAACAACCTGTATCTTGTGCTTACTGGTTACAAATTATACGGTAGAAATAATCAATATATTATTTAGTATGTTACCCAAATGTTCTAAGTAATACAGATTAGCAACTCAAACCCCTCAAACAATGCAAATCAATCTTTACTCATTTTAGGTATTAAGATTTCACATAAAGTTTCCTGTAAAGTGGTTTTCACACTATTAAAATAATTTAATAATAAGTAATGTTGATCCTACCATATAGACTGACAGTGAATATTTCACTATGATGGGTCTACTTGCCTGCGGACAAAGCTACTATTGAGCAGTAGCATTGATGTGGATAAGTTCTTTTCTTTGGGGTGAAAATATATTTAAATGCTACCAGGGGCTCAATGCTGAACAAAGCTTACGTGCTTCCGATACTTATGATTCAAAGTAGCATGATGCAAAATATTTAACTAAGATTCTACCCTATGATCCTAATGATAAATATAAAATGCTTGTCGTTATTTTAAAGATTGCACATTAAAATTATTGGAGAAGCATATATGAGTGCAGTTTGGCTCTTCACACTGGAGTAATTACCTAGCATTGTAGCTGGCCTCTGGGGACTTAGAGTGCAGTAATGAATTGCTACAACTCTTCCAAGAAATACAGAACCATATGTCTCGGGGACTGGGTTGGAGGCTGCAGTCATAGATAAGAATGTGGTAAAGGAATGTGAGTACTTCTAAAGCCAACTGTATGAAGTTATGAATAGAAATTCATTACTAATATGGATGAGGCTGGAATGCATTTTTCTCCTGCGGTTTAGGGTAGAATGTGTCATAGTAGGAAATTAGCTGTTAAATTTTGTAAGTTGCTTTCTATGATTAAAGAACAGAACATACAGATTCTTAGAACTTTCATACTAAAAATTCAATTTTAATATGACTTTTATCATTTGGACTATTACAATAAGAAACTCTCAGGAGCTTAGACCAAATCAGATATAGGCCAAAATATGAAAATGAAAGTAGCAACCTGTAGAAGTCTCATATTAAAGAACTCTACATCCACCCCTACCAGAGAGATTCAGACAGAGACAAGGAATCTAATCTAAGCAAGAAAAGTAGAATTTAGTCAGTTATATCCATGGGTTGATTAAAGAGAGTAAGTAAAGAGTTTCCAAAATGTTCTTGAGCCTGTAAGAGGAATCAGTTTTTCCTTATCTCTTTTTCCCCTAAAGGAGTTCCCCTTTCCTAAAAACCAGACTTAAGGATGTGACTAGCACTGCAAGGGAACTGGACTGACCAGCTCTTCCCCATCCAGGAAAGCCTTATTCCTATAAGAAGTCCAATCAGAGTGACCATGTAGATTATCTACTCACGACCCCTCCCCACAGCTTTCTGCTTTACTTTCCTTATATAGGAGTTTTGCCTTCTTTCTCTTCTTAAGCTCTTTAATGAAATTTTTCTAAGCCTTGTCCTTTGTAGTCCATAGATTGCATTTATGAAATTCATGAGACTATATAGAGTTGTGCTCGAGAGGCCACTGACTTCAGTGGAAGTTTTGTGTGACTGTGAGATCTAACATACTAATTCCTGAGTTACAAATCCATTGAAGAGCCAAGAATGGCTCTATTGCTCTCAAAGTCACCCAACTTCCCATATCAGAAAGAATGGGATATATTTTTGGAAGTATAATAATTCACACTGGGGCTACATAAGGAGGCAACATAAGTAAAGATTTGTAAAAA
>PVHP010026246.1:0-22029 GCA_004024765.1 Zapus hudsonius
CCCTGCATTCTCAGACCATCAGTTGCTGTTATACAGCAGTGTCCCCTGATTTCTCTGAATATCACTGGCCAATTTCCCCTGGCAGCTTGTGTAGCACCTTCCAGCACTATCCAGGCTAACCATATGGGAGCTGGCTTCCTTTCCCGATCTAGGCTGCAGCCTGTGGTGTCATCAGCACAAGGGTCTTATCCTTTGCCTAGGTCTCTCCAATCAACAGCTCAGTGTGGGAAGTAACCAATTTCTGGGACAGGTAGTTAGAGGCCGAGCCAGTTGTATTAATTAGGGTTAGAGCCTCGTGCTTAATCCCCAAATAGAGGCAGTGCTAAGAGAGAGCTGTGGAGGAAGAGCGCTGAGGCTTTCAAGTTACCTGACCCAGTGCCTTCTGGTTCATTCGCCTGGTGCAGACTTTTGTGAGCACGCATGGCTGCATGGAGTGCAACATACAACTCCACGCATCCCGTGTCTGTAGCAGTTCAGGCTCCACAGGGCCTGTGTGTCGGTATTAGCATGAGCCATGGGGTTCTCAGCATCTGAAGCAGCTCTGAGGGCTGAGGGACAGGAGGGCGCCCAGTCTTCCTCTTGACCCACCTTGTTTCTCCTGCTGCTGGGGTTGTAAGGTTTGTGCACCTTCTCCAGACGTCAACTCTCTCTACTCTCCAACTCGACCTGGTTAGACGGTTTACTTTGAACGAGACTAACGAGATAGTTAAACTGTGTCAGTGACTTTCTCTGGGACAAAAGAACCACCCAGAAGTACCTTGTGGAAGGAGCCAGTGCGTTCCAGCCTCTCTCACAGCAGGGAGCAGAGAGGAAGAGGAAGCAGGGAGGAAGTAACGCTTCAAGGCTCAATCCCAGTGACACACTTCCTCCGATCGGTATCCACCTCTTAATGCTTCCAGAACCTTCCCAAATGGCACCACATTGCTGGAGACCAAGTGTTCAAATGCATGAGCAATGAAGTCGGAGGCATTACATTAAAACCACCAGACTCTACGAGGAAGTGACACCCAGCTAGAGCACCAGCAGCCCATGGAAGTTCCTCTGACGCAGGTCATGTATCGGGATAGAAAACAAGTTTCAATAAATAGAGAGGATATGATTTTACTAATTTGCATCATGGGCATATACCAAAGTTCCAGTAAAAAAATTTTAAAGAAAATATTGTTTTATCTGGGCAATTGAGAGAAGGAGAACTTTGGGTCTTCAGTAAAATACCTTTGGGGTATAAATGGATCCAGAATTAAATGCATATTTGGTTTACATGTGAAGAATAGCAGAAAAGACATCATAACAGAATGTATTTTTCTTACTACAAATCCCAAGACTTGTAGGTTGTGGTTTGGAGGATATAAGAGAAAAACAGCAAAGAGGGCATAGTATATTCTAGAACCAGAGCAAACAAGGAACACAGTGGTAGGCTAATGGAGTCAATTAATATGTGATTTAAAGTTGAAATGAGCTGTTGTTGTATTTCAATATTAAGATTCCTTTCCTTTTTCTGTTTGGCTGTAGGCCAGAATTGCAAAATGGAAACAGAACTGTAAACTACTTTGGAATTTGCTAACCAGATTGTCTATCGTTTTACATGAGTCCTATAATTATTTTCTGTGGTTTCATCTAATAATGTAATTTATGCATGCCAAAGTATAAGTTATGAAGGCCAAGCTCATTTGCTTTTGACCTTTACAATAAGTCCAACAGGAAAATAACTGAATTTCCAGGAAAAGAGAAATGTATGGATAGAGGTAGTCATCTTGCGTATCTTCTTATCTGAGAGCTGTTGCAAGATCCTTTAAAATGTCCACACTAAAGAGATTCAAGTGACTGAAGTAATGGAAAATGCGCTCCATCTGGCTGGCAGCACGCACGGCTCCTTTCATACAAGGGAAACTCGGTATTGATACAGTTTGAGAGCAGCCAACCACAGCCCGCCAGGCTCTGTCCAGAACTATGTAGCCAGGGCTTTGCCTTGTCAGTCTGACAGACCAGAAACTCTGAAGGGGCCTCCTAGAAAAATAATGAGTCTTCATAAAACACTTTTATCAGATTCCTGGGCTTGCAGGAATTAAGGAAAACCTTCAAGCAGCTGCTTCTCTGAGACAAAACCACAAAAATATGTGCTGAAATTGGAACTATAAACAAACTCAAATGTGACTTTGTTTTTAACACAACTGCCTATATTTATACTAAAACTGGGAAATTATGTCTTGGGTCAAGAACAGGGTGGGATCAGTGAACCATGACTCGAGGACTAACCCAAGAATCTTCCAAAAAGGGTCAAGTTGGGCTAGGCTGCCAGTAACGTCTTATTTCTAAAATAACGAAGTTCTTCTCCAAAAGTAAGCATCTCCAATTTTCTTGGATACAGATAAACCAGAGGTTGGAATCAATGATCACCGGGCATATAAGAAAATTAGCTAACTATGGCAGTTTGAGTGTCAAATGTCCCATGTGTTTGTGATTAAGCTTCATACTGAGTCCCAAGCTGGTGGAGCATTTGGGAATTGGAACTTTGATGGATGAGGTGTGTCACTAAGGGAGGACCTTGAGGCATTATAGCTCAACCATGCATGCTACACTGAACTTGCTCTTGCGACGTCTTCCCTGCTGATGAAAAGATGTGACGGCCAGCTGTCTGCTCCTGCAGTGCTTTCCTGCCTTAAAACTGGAGGCCAATGTGACTCCCAGTATAAGAAATTGGTTACTGCCCACATTGAGCTGTTGTTCAGAGAGACCTACAAGGTCCCCAAAACAAAACAGGCTTTTGTCAAAGCATTTGATTTCCTGCCCGAGGTAAAAGGTAAGACCCTATTGCTGGGGACACCACGGGCTGCTCTCACACATCAAGAGACCCAGCTGGAACCTGGAAGGAAGCCTGTTCCCAGATGGTTAGTCGTTTAGGGCTGGAATGTGCTGCAGGAGCTGCCAGGGAAGGCTGGCCAGCAATGCTGGGAGCAAGCAGGGGGCACCGCTGTGGACGGCAAGCAGTGTGACAAGATGTGCGAACTCTTACAGAGACCCCAAGGGGAAGCCCCCACTAACCATGGGCCGACAGAGAGGCTACACCGTTCAAACCTCATCAAATTAACAAGGTTTGTCCCATTAACCTATACTGACATCGGTCTCTACTGGAGATTCTGTTTGTATTTTTCAGAAGGCAGTGAGAACCGTGGAAAACTGAGCTCCACCAAGACCTGAGTTGATGGCTGACTCCCAGGCGGGAGATGAACCACCCCTCACACATCATCCAGGGCCCAAGTAAGGATGTGGGGAGACGAGCAAGAGCGCCGCTTCCACAGCAAGTAAGACATCCTATGCAAAGTTAGTGGAGACAGACCCTGAGGATATCAAAATAGCCCAAAGCAGAAACCCAGAAACTCTTAAGAGCTCAACAGTAAAGCAGACTTAGAACCCCCACCAGGCTTGGGAAATTTTTCAGAAATGGGGCCAGAAAGACTGGAAGAGCCATGGTGGGGGGAATACCCAGAGGAATTGCCTCCCTGAAAAAACTGAATTGTGTGTAGTTCATTAAGAAGCATCTCTTGGGATTCAGATTTGATATTGTTTCATTTATTACGCATTTGTGGGAATTAATTAGTAAAATAAAAGAATATGAAATAAAATAAAGTCTGAGGCTTTATCACCAACACACGAGGCTATGGGGACACTTTCCATTCAAATCACCACACACGGGCTAGGCATTTCTCCTGGTGGCCTCCCCAAACTAGATGCCAAGTCCCTGCTGCTGGAGCCACCATATTGGTGTCTAAGAAGCCACTCTGGAACTGAGCTGGAAGCTTTCTCCCTGGTGGCAAGCTTTCGTAGGGCCACAAAGTGCTCAAGCTGATGAGAGGTCCCCAAAGATGGACTCCATCACTGACCTGCCAGGCAAGATGTGTCCACTGGTGCAATAGGCCAAAAGCTGAGGCTAGGGTCAAAGGCTCTGGGGAAATAACTATGGTTGTAGTCATGCTAAATAGAACGAATGTCAACGTGTCTTCTAAAAGTCTGCATCTGCTCCCGTGCATTACTACTGCTCAAAACCTTAATCACAGAAGTTTCTTTCTGAATAGTCAGAGGCTAGTGCAGAGACGTGTAGCTGGCAAACTGTCACAAATATGCAACTATGGTGTGTTCAGCCCTAAACAGGACCTCTAAACCACTCCGGCAGACCCTCCCCGAAGGAGGCAGACCGTGTGAGAGCAGATGGAGAGCCTGTGGAAGGCTGTCTTTCGGGTAGGGCACGGCTTCTTCACTCATGAATTCACAGCAATGAGTCTGTCAGTATTCCATCACGGAGCGAGGAGACGTTCCTAAGGCCTCACACTTCCAGAGCAGCTCCTGACAGTTAACGGTGCTGAGAGAGCAGCGGTCTGACCACTTGCCTGACATGTGGTCTTAGCCTACAACGCCAAAAAGAAAAAGCAGATACACTTCCACCTTCATGTAAGAAATCCTAATTTAACTCAGTGGGTCAACAAAGTAAAGACTCCAAAGCATGGAGGGGTATAAGAATGAGTAATTAGAATAAGATCAAAATACATCATATACATGTGTGAAGGTGCCAAAAATAAAACTGCCTAAGAGAAAGTAAAATGGACAAGAGACTTGAGTAGGTACTTGAAAGCAGAAAAAGTTCAAAGCTCTGACCAAACATCTGGAGAAGGGCTCCCTGCATTAGGAATCAAGAAAAGGTAGATAAAGTAAAAATAAATCTCCACTATGTACTGAGAATTACTAATAAGAAAACAGCGAGGGTCTGAGGAGATAGCTCAGTAGGTGAAATGCCTTCCTTGTAAGCATGAGGACCTTAGATCAACCCCCAGGACCCACATAAAAATTCCAGACATGGTGTCATGCTCCTGCAATCCCAGCTCTGGGGGAACAGAAACATGCAGCTCCCCTGCACCTGCAAACCTAATTTGTAAGCTCCAGGCCAATGAGAGACTCCACCTCAAAAAGAACATGGACTGTGTTTATGGGAATAACACCATAGTTGCTCTCTATCTCCCCAAGCAGGTCACACGTGTGGCCCACATACATCGGAATACACATGCATGTGCACGCAAGCACACACACACAGAGAATTCCTGGCTTGGAGATGGCTTGTGGGTAAAACTCTTGTTGCAAAAAGCTTGAGGATCTGAGTTCAGATCCCTGGCACCCATGCAAAAGCTGGACATGCTGGCAAGTGCCTTTGCTCCCAGTTCTGGGGAGGGGAGATGGGAGGATGCAGAGACCTTGCTCACTCACTAACCAATCTAGGCAAATCTGTGAATTCTACCCTCGGTGAGAAAACCTGTCTCAAAATATAAGGTATAGAAATTAAGAAAGACACCTGATGTTGACCTCTGACCTACCCATACACAGACATGTATACATGCCCACCACGCATACACACCGGCTCACACACATTCACAAAAAATAAAAATAAAGAAAATCACTTGATAGTTGAGAAGATGTGTTTTAAAGAAGGAAAGGGGGGCTGAGGAGATAGCTGGGTGGTTAAAGGCGCTGACTTGTTGAAAAGAGAAGAGAAAAAAGAAAAGGAAAAAAGAAGGGAAGAAAAGAAAGGGGCTGGAGAGACCACTCAGTAGTTAAGCGCATTTGCCACGTACACGAGAGCCTCTCCAACTGGAGACCACCAAATTGATTCCAAGTTTGACTCCTTGGAGCCCACGAAAGAAGCTGGGCATGGCAGAGCATGTGTGTCACCACAAGGGTGAGGGAAAGGGCAGAGACCACAGAATTCTCTGGCTCTCTGACAGACAGAAGCTCCTGGGTAAGGGGGAGACACTATCCCAAGGAAATACATCGTTGAGCAATAAGAGGAACCTGACAGTAAGCTTTCCTCTGGCATCTACGTGCATGTGGAGAGGATGTGTGCATTTGCACACGTGTGCACACAACCCAAACACACACACACACACACACACACACACACACACACACACACACACACACTAAAATGGGGGGAGAGAAGACCACTGATAGCCACAAGTGTTGGTGAAGATGCAGAACAAAGGGGACTCGCAGGACTTGGTTGGGGTGTAATTAGCCAGTACTTGGGAGAACTGGTGTCGATGATTGCTAACATTACACTAAATGCTCCACAGACAGGGATTTGAGGGCTGGATTGATGCACAATAGAAATGAGGGATGAGCCTCAACAGACATGAACGAGAATGTGATAATTGCCCTGGATTTCAGAAGCCTAAGCTGTCAGCAACCAGACGCAGGATGAAGAAATCCTGGTGTCTTTACGGAATTCCTACAAATTTTAAGACTCCATAACTAAAGCCAAGCTGAATGAATCTCACAAATATTATATGAAAGTTTCCTAAATAAAAGAACTCATATGACATTATTCCACTCATATAAATTTTAAAATTCTGGTGCCAACCTATGGTGTTAAAGAATGTATATTTCATGGGGATCTATGAAGACAGCATGGATGACAATTATCATGAAAACTATGGGATGGGAATTAGGAGGAGTAAAAAGTCAGGAAAGAGACTGGAATGCAGAAAGGGGACTTCGAAATCTCGCCCATCTCCTACTTCTTTGTAAACCATGAGAACACGGGCATTCACTTTATAATAAACCATTGCTGCACTTAGCTTTATTTTTGTCTTTAATGTTTTTTATTAAGTAGAAACTTTGTATGGACACATCCATGTTTGGGTACCATCATTTCCCTCCTTTTTGCCCCCACTCCACTGAGGACTGCTGGTGTTCACCGTGGAGTTGGGGGTTACAAGTTACGAGAGGAGCAGTCAGTCATTGGGGAGGTGGTGGGTGGGCAATGTCTCTGGATGTTCCCTCCCACTCTGTGGCGCTTACAATTGCTCCCACCGCTCTCTCTCTCTCTCTCTCTCTCTCTCTCTCTCTCTCTCTCTCCCCTCTCTCTCTCTCACTCGCTCGCTCTCTCGCTCTCTCTCTCTCTCTCCTGTAAAATTCCCTGAGCCTTGGTGGGTGTGATTTAAGTCTACTTTAGTGGTGAGCTCTCAGCAGCTCCTGGAGTTCTGCTTGGGTGTGATTTGAGTCTCCTCAGTGTCTGTCTCCATCAGCCTGGGGCAGGTTGTCAGGCTCACTGTGTCCTGGGCCCTGAGGGGTGGTTTATCTCCTGAGTTCTCACTGCCTTCTGAAAAAGAAAGAAAGATTCTCAAATGAGAGTGAGATCAGCATAGGTTAAACGGGATAAGCACTGTAAATTAAGAGAAAATTTGATGTGTGTAGCCTCTTTTTTTGGCCAAAGACTAGTGGGAACTTCTCCTTGGAGGCCATGATCTTGGTCTCCACAGGATTCTGACTCAGTTCCAAGTTCCAATTCTAGATTCCTTTCCACTGAGCAGATCTCTTAGCCAATCAAGAGAGCTGTTGGTTACTCATCTAAGCTGGGTACCACTATTGCCCAGGTGTGTACACCTTGTCAGGCTGGTTCCTTTCTTGTAGCAGTGTCCCCTGCTGGCTCAGAGTGTTGATCATCTTCCACAGAAGCTCATGTAGAGCTCTCCAGGACCACATAACCATCTGGGATCTGACTTCCTCTCAGATTCCAGCTGGGTCTCTCAATGTTATGTCAGCAGCATGGAGTGACTTCAGCAATAGGGTCTTACCTTTTACCACGACCCTTCTTACCTGACGATTCCCCCATCCTCCTCTGGAGGGTCCTATCTTTTAGGTTGCTACCCAGGAGTAAGGTTTCTATGGTACCAATTCATGATGGATTCAGTAGAGTGTGTGTCGCCTTCCATCCTCCAACCCTTCTTCCCTATTCTGTCCCTCAAGCTTCCTGTCAGGTATTTACTGTTTCTTTCAAGTATGTGTTTACATTTCATAATGAAAAGTTAAAATTAAGCTAATTTAAAAATGATATAAACTAATTTTAGCATAAGAGCCAGCAACTTTTGTAGGATATAACTTCGGTTCTTTTTCTTCTGAGGCTACAAAGAGTGGGAAAATGATATGTAAAGTGAGGAATATTTCATCTTGAGAAGGTAGTTTACATGATGCAGATATAACAGAACTTTATATGTTTGTGGTTTTGTTTTGATTTTAGCAGTTCTTTAAGAGCCTGAGCAGAAATGTTATCCTGAAGGAGGCTATACTTTTCCTTTCTTTTCATACTTAGAGAACACACACTGAAGAAAAACCAAACTCCCCCACAGTGTACATTACTATACAAAAGCAACTGAAACTTAATGCGAGAATGTGTCGACCTCTCCCTTCTTTGTGATGCTGAATGCATTTTACCAGACAGCTTGTGAGTTGGTATCTTGCGTCTTTAAGTTTTCTCTTTTCTCTTAACTGTTTCTTCAACTTATAAACAAATTAAATTCAAATATCTTTAATTATGCGTTGAAAAGCATTTGCTCCCATTTTCTACTGCTTTAACATTTCCCAACAACAATGACCTCCCTGCTATTCTGAAGCATAATATACCTTATTCATGGTTGCTAATCCATGGTGGATTTGTGCCAAGTGAAATTCCTGTCCACCAAACACAAGAGAACTAATGAGATTGTGGTCATTAGAAATCCATGTAGGATGAAAATTTTACCCTACTATGTCTGCATTATTTTTGATCCCTTTATCCATGAAACAATGTTTTAAGGACATTTGGAAGACGTGTTTCAACTGGATTATCAAAGTTTGAGACAACCAAACCAATAGGCATTAGCTCCAAAAACGTGAGTTTTCAAACTTCAAATCAGAAAACATCGTCTGACAAATAATTTCCATGATTTATAAATCTACTTATACATACATTTTGATGCTTCAAAATAAATCATATTTAATTTGACACAGTGAATTCCCCTTTCCCAAAAAATACATAATTAGAAAGAGAGGAAGGCTAAAAGTAAGAAATGATGATTTCTGCACTTATTAGCAAATCTGTTTGAATATTCTAATGAATAAATTCAAACTAGTTTAAATTAGGTAGAAATTTTCATGATGAATTTCAAAGATATAGTAAGTTACAGCACTGACTTATAGTAATTTTGCATATGATCTTATTTATTTATTTATCTATTTATTCATTTGAGAAAGTGAGAGGGAGACAGAGAGAATGGACATGCCAGGGCTTCCAGCCACTGCAAATGACACACGAGCCACTTTGTGCATCTGGCTTTGTGTGGGTGCTGGAGAATCAGACTCAGGTCCTTCTGCTTTACAGGCAAGCGCTCGGCCCCTGAGTCATCTCTCCAGCCCAGGCTGTTATTTTTCAAAGGGATTTCTCTCTAAAAGGAGCCACAACTCTTCCCTCACGTCTCACGGACCCAAAGAGTGTCCCATGTCGCATGTGAGATCCTTACTGTGTCCTCACTGATTTGGCCCTGGGTTTTGTGAGGAGAGGCCCTCCTGCCCAAGGCTAGAGCAGAAAAGCAAGACCCACATCCCTCCCGTGTGCTGTATGGCCTAGAACCTTCCCTCTCCCCTGAAGACTCAACAAAAGTAATGTCACTGCCTTTGTTCCTTGGAAAGGGCAGACCCCTGTGTTTTTGGTGACCTTCCCCTGCAAGCTAACTCTCGGGCACTGAAGTGTCTCTTTCTCTGGCTTTGGGACCCATTGTGCTGCCTCTCCTAAGCGGGACCAGATGGCTCTTCCTCTCTAAAATACAGCAGACTTGTGCATTTAAATTATGCATTAAATTTTTATCAGTTAACATCAAATTAGAATATATTTTTCATTATGAAATGGTGCTTTAATCAATCTACACTATCTTCAATTTTTAGGATTATACTTTCACGATGTATAATAAGACAAATGGTAATTTTTTTCTTTCAGTCCAAAAGTCCTATTTCAGTATCTATTTTTAAGAACTGGCAAACAATAGACATTTTAGAATTTTTTATATATTAAATTATAGCATTAAGAAAGGAAAGGGGCTGGAGAGATGCCTCAGTGTTTAAGGCATTTGCCTGCAAAGCCTTATGACCTCATTCGATGCTCCAGGACCCCATGTAAAGCCAGATGCACAAAGTGGCACATGCATCTGGAGTTTTCAGTAGCAGGAGGCTCTGGTGCACCCATACCTACCTGTTCTATCTCTCTCTGTATCTCCCTTCTTGAAAATAAATAAATAAAATATTTTAAAAAGGAATGGGGCTAGAGAAATGTCTCCGTGGCTAAGAGCATTTCCTGTATAGACAGGAGGACCTGAGAGACCACCTAAGATTGGTCACCAGTATCTGTAGAAACAGCTGCGTGTGACCTCAGTCCCATAGGGGAGCAGAGGCTGTAGAGTTACTGGAACTCATGAAAACAAGCTCCAGACGAGAAAGACTCAGGTACAAACTGATGGAGGAGTGGCAGCAAGGGCTGCACATCCCTTCTTCGGACGAGCACACAGAACCGTGTCTGGGGACACACGTGCATATACCACGCACACCACACCACACTGCACACAGGCTGGAACAAAAGGAAACGAATGTTGCCTGGTATGTCTACATGATTTCTTTTATAGTCTGAACACGTGTGTGTGTGTGTGTGTGTGCGTGCGTGCGTGCGTGTGTGTGTGTGTGTGTGTGTGTGTGTGTGTGTGTGTAAGAAACAAGAACCATCCTGGAGCCTCTAATGAAGCCAGGTGTGGTAGTGCACACCTGTAATCCCAGCACTTGAGAGGCAGAGGCAGGAGAATTGCCACAACTTTGAGGTCAGCCTGGTGTACACGGTGAGTCCAAACCAGCCATGGCTGCATAGCGAGACCCCGAGAAGAAGGCTAAGAAGGAGGAGAAAGAGGGAAAAGAGGAAGTAGAGAAAGATTTTCGGGGAAAATAAATTTAATATCGCCCTATTTTTACATAGCTCGAGTGTCCTCCAGTCACCTAAAGCTCTGTGAGAGAGGAGCGTGGCTCATGAGTCCTTTAAATCTGTGGGTCTCCGAGTGGCTCTGAGCTGCACTTATTGCCAAGGCCATTGTGGTTTCCAGAACCTTATTTTTGTAGGACTGAAAATAATAGTTTCTCCAAAAATGTCCCATTATTTGCATAAATATAAATAAATTATGTTTATCATGTAATTTAGATAAAGAGAGCTTAGATCAAAATCAAAATAAAACCAGGCTATTTGCGCTGAAAGGCCCCATCTCTGAGCAGAGTTCAGGGCTATTTCTAGACCAGCATGGATGCTGCTCACTTCCCCCCTCTCCCTCCCTCAATCCCAACTGCCTGAGTCCATCCGCACCGCTAGAGTGAGAGGCCGTGGGAATTTATACTCAGAAGGTTATTTCTTTATAGTCCGGGAGGCCGAGAAGTCCCAAACCACGCCATGCTGCTGTCATTCAGCCATCCTCACTACATCCTCACAAAAGTGAGGGCCAGAGACAACAGGTGTTATAGCCTCGCTCAACAGAACAGTGGGGAAGGGGGGACAAACCCTCTCTCACAAGCTCTTCCTCTACAGGCTTCCTTCACTCAGTGCTTGGCACCTCCCCGACATCATTGCTTTGGAGACCAAGTATCCACTTACCTCCATCTCCAAATGTGTAAGAAATGCCCAATTTAATGGAACATAAAATGATAGCCTGCCATGGAAAAGGCCCCAAACTGAAGATCACTCCAATACTGCTTAGTTATCCTAGATCGTAGCGGTGGAAATCTCAACTAATTTACAAATACAGAATAAATTGATTGCCTAAAACTGTAAGCTACATTCTTAAAAAATGTAAGGTTGAATATATGAAAGAATTAAACAGTTTGTGTGTGTGTGTGTGTGTGTGTGTGTGTGTGTGTGTGTGTGTGTGTGTGTGTGTTCAAGGTAAGGTCTCACTCTAGCCCAAAGTGACCAGGAACTCACTCCTTGAACTCACAGTAAATCCTCCTACCTACCTCTGCTGGCATTAAAGGCATGTGCCACCACACTTGGCCTGAATTGAGCATTTTTAAATGGCATTTACCACCCAGCAAGTATTTAACTTTGAGTTTTAAGCCTGCTTGAATTCTTTCCCTCACCTCAGAAGCCTCTCAAGGCTATGTGTTTATATCACATTAAATCTCTAAGGCCCATTCTGACCCTGAGTATTTAATTAAAAAGAAGCCATTTTCAGAGCAAACATACCAAGTCACTAACTCCTTCCTTCCCTGTGACCATGGTTCTGCCATTTGTTTGGACTGTGTTCTTTTTGAACTTTCGTCTCTTGCTCATCTCTGGCTACATCCAGCCTACGGAAAATGGTTCTGAACCTCAGTACTTTCTAAATGTGACAGAGAGCTACTAACACATTGACTTTAGGCAGAAAATTCAGAAACTATATCTCAGATAAGTTAAAGTTTAATAACCTATTTATTTCAAGAGTATCTAAAAACAAAATTCTTAGCTATTGATATTGAAAAAAATACTCCAGGCAAGTCCTGCATAAATCTTATAGTTCTGGTTTTTGCTACTTCTTGGTTTCTAGTCTCCAGAAATTTCTTTTTATTTTCTATTTCTAGTGTATTGTTTGCTTATTTATTTGAAAGTGGAGAGTGACAGAGAGAGAAAGAATGAGCCTTCCAGGGCCACTGGGCACAGCAAATGAACACCAGATGCATGTGCCACTTTGTCCATCTGTCTTTATGTGGGTAGTGGGGAATTGAACCCAGGTCATTAGGCTTTGCAGTCAAATGTCTTTACTGCTAAACCACCCCTCCAGCCTTCTTGTGCGTCATTATTGTACAAAGTATTGTTTCATAAGAACATTTTCATAAAAATATATACTGTGCTTTGACAGTGTTCTAAGTTTTAATATATGTAAGAACATATGCTTGTGTGTATGCGCACGAGAGAGAGAGAGAGAGAGATGTATGAATATATGCTTGTGTGTGTGCGCACACACAAGAGAGAGAGAGAATTCTTGAACCGCATACAGCATTTTCAGTTGCTCTAGAAAGCTCTTCGGATTTCCTAATCTGCCATGTTAGACAGCATTGGAAGTCTTCAGGTCTACTATATTTGCCTTTTTAAATTTTTTCTTCTTTTTTTAATTTATGGCTTCTGCATATTTCTATTTTTAGGCTATTCAAACCTTTGACATTTTATAGTCCCAGGCAAAAAAAAAACAGTTTCCTTTATATGCTAATTACATATTTTGTAAATTTAATTACTTATATTGCTAAGAGAAACAAGATTTCTCCCTGCTGGTGACCATTATTTCTTGCTTAGGATGAGCTTGGCATGAAGAAGACATCACTAAGGGTCACGGGTCGCACTGGGAAGTGGCCGCCCCACTGTTAGTCACTCACCACCATCAGCCATGACCACAGCGATGTGGTCACTCCTGTATGGGACGGATGCAATGGGCTTTATGCATGAGGCAATTTATATAATGACTATAATTCTGAAAGAATAATCTGCCCTCTGTTTTTGTGAGTCCTGCGTCTGTGGATTCAACCACAGATGAAAAATATTTGGCAAAAAGAAATTTATGCCTGCATTGAGTTGCAGACTTTCTGTCTTGTCATTCTTCCTTAAGCAATGCAGGGGCCACTTACTATAACAACTGTTGACAACATTTGCACGAAGTGTTATAACTAACCTAAAGACGACAAAGTATATGGAGAGATGTGCATAAGTTATATATTAATTCTGCCGTTTTATACAAAGGCTCTGGTATTCAGAAGGAATCCTAGGACCATCCTTCCACAGATGCTAAGAGAAGGCTCTAATTACTATGACTTATAGAGTACCTTTTTGCCATTAAAAGGCCCAAGAACATGACTCACTCACCAAGGAAGAAGTCTCAGTATTAGCCTGATGAAGCTATTTATTCTGTTTCAACCAAGTCTACTCCAGCCTCTAAGCATCTTTCTCTTGCTTCTCCCAGTTGAGGCTTTGTTTCTCATTCCTGTCTTGGCTTAGCTAAAGTTTCTCTCTGAGTAGAATTTTCTCCAACTCTAGCAGGTTTCTACAATCAACATGTTTATGTTCTCATAGATCCCAGAGTCTTGGAATGAAGAGCAAGTCTGAGACCATTGCTATGCAGAATTCAAAAACAGGTTCCTGTCAAGAGGTAGGTAGCTGGGGCTGGAGATATGGTTCAGGGGTTAAAGATATTTGCTGGTCAGGGTTTGACTCCCCAGTACCCACATAAAGCCACACGCACAAAGTGGCACATGCATCTAGAGTTCGTTTGCAGTGGAAAGAAGGCCTGATGTATCCATACACATTCACTATCTCTCTCCCTCTCTCTCTCTCCAATTGATCTAGATTTGTCTTGACTAGAAGGCATCAAGCCTCTGAATATAGCAGTGAGAATATTGTCATTTCTGGGAACAGCCTGCTGTGAGAGAAGGGAACATTAGCCGTGTTCATTTGTCTTGTCGGGGAATGGAGGAGGAAGAAAGCCATAAGCCATGGAGATCATGAAAATATCCTCTCCGCTCTCTGTCTCTGGAGAGGTCATTGCCTGATGACCCCAGTCACTGCATTGGACTCTACCCTGTCACCACACCAAGACCATACTTTCCACTGGCTGATCTTAGCTGATAACCGAGTGCAGCAGAAATAGGCAAGGGCTCATTCCTGAGCCACGTCTGGCTCCTCCGATGGGTGGTTTGGGCTGGAGGTTTCCCTGGTAGCTCTGTACTAGGTTCCAAGAGGCATCCACCTGGATCTGTTACTTTAATAAATATCTTCCTTCCAAAACTGGTTTGGAGAGTCATCCCAGCGGTGTGTGGCTGACTACCACAGTATAGGAAGTGACTCTCTGGGTTTTCAGTCTCTGCATCACTAACTTCTGCTCTCAAGATTCATAAATTGAACAAGTTCTATCAGGAAGTCTTGTGGGGAGACCGTTACATTTCCTGTCTGTCTCAAGAGAGAGGCTTTTTTTCTACATTTTTTTAATTTTTAAATTTTTTTATTGTCCATAATGAGTTACATTATTTAGTGGGCCAACAATAAGTTGTTATCCCCAATTCCCCAGTGCCCCCCCCCTGAGAGAGGCTTTATTTCAAGGCCAAGTGCTTTAAGTTACATACATGGATACTTCCATTTTTATATCCCTTTAACATGAGGTGGAAGACTGATGGAATATCCGTTGTGCTTCTGGAACACTCTAGAATTCACATTGTGACTGATGCTTTGGATGCCATCTCTGTAAAATCGCTTCTCCTTTTCAGCATGTGCTCGACTTGTATGAGTAACTGCCGATGTTTGTCCACGAGCCCAGAGCTCTGTGTTTCTCTCTTGTGTTGCATTCTTTATTTGGCCACCCAAAACAACAGTGCCAGAAGCCATTGTGCAGACAGACTTCCCAGGAACCGTAGGGGAAAGCTCATGGAAAGCAAATCTAGACAAAGAGCCACTTAATATTCCCTGCTTTGTGTTTCCTTTTTTCTAAACTCAATTCTTCCCTTCGTAACATGGGTGAAAAGGAAGACAAATTAAACTTTCTCGCTACTATTAAACATTACAACTTACAGATGTATTTCAACTAGGTTTCATTAACACGCCCCACATTATCTAAATTTTCCCCCTTTTAGAAAAAGACAAGGAAATGACTCTTTAACACAGTCACAAAACAACACTGGATTCATAAAACCAAATAAAATTCTACAATATATTCATTTAATTTCTTTCTGTGATAAAATACTGTGTTCATGGATGTGAAAGAATAAGCAAGGAGTTGTAATCTTATGGACCCAGAATATAGATCTACAATTAGCCTTTCAGGAAAAGACCCAAGGTTGACCTCTTTACACTCTCCAAAGAAGACAGAGATAGAACAGATCCTGGATATCAAAGTTATAGTAAAAGGTTGGAAATCTACTGAAGCCCATCGCCTACAATTGAGGAACAAATTCAGTGGATTAAGTAAGCTTTTGCTGTGATGAATGAAAATCGCAAGTCAAATGGACCTGGCAGCGTTCATCGTGTAATCACAAATCTACATCGAAAAGCTGACTCAGGAAGTTGTCTGTGCCTAGAAATGAGGTGATATAACTGCATGACGTAATGTTCCCAATTATGAGGAAGAATGAGGAGTAACTGTTTGTATGAGACTATTACCCAGAAGAGGTAAAATGACACCAGAACACAAAATCAGCAAGCGCCCTCGTAGGATTTTGTATGTTCAGCGACTGCTTGTACTTTTAAATGACATTACCAATCTATTAAAAGAATGATTAGCTCGAACTATATTGAGAATATTTATTATACGTTAGACATTATTCTAGTACTACACCTTTCTTGAGATCTACATAATACACTATAAAAAGACACACTGTGAGGCCTGTTAAGACTCTAATAATTAAAGAAGGTAAGCGCTAGGAACCAGAAAGGTACAGTCAGCTGGTGTCAGGACTGCGTTGGGAACAGGTTAGAAGGTCTGTGGAGATACTTGTACATTTATGAGACCAGAGAATGGGGTTGGCTACTGTTCCCTCGTGTCGACTTCCTTCCATCCAGGGCATTCTTCAATGATGTCTTCATAGTGGAAAGTTGTGATGGGTTGTGTTACAGCTGACAGAAAGAAACTTTAAAAACAATAATGGTCATTAGGGCAGAAGGAACTGCTGCTTTAAAAGGGGCAGGATTAAGTTTAAGTTCAAGAACACTTTCCTTGCTGTAAAAAGCCACTCTCGGATAACATATAGTAAAACGAATTGTGGACTCACCTTCTCAGTGATTTTACAAGAAGGAGAATACAATCGCGCAGGAGAACGACTGACTACAAGCCTAGAATTCCTTCATGGTAGTGGGTGTGGGTCTAACTTCAGGAAGAAGACAGCCACTGTTAGGCTGTTGGCTTGTGCTCAGGTGCCTGGAAAAAGAGCTGAACAAAGACGTTAGGCTCCATGAACTCATTAGGCTAGCTTAGGTCACCTACAAATCCTTGAGGATGTGCAGAGTGTGTCTTCTGCTCTTCTATCTAGTATCTGCCATCCTGGGCAAATTTAGCACCGGTGTCGCCCAGAACCAATGCCGGGGCTTCAGATTACTGATGAGGTCTTCTCCCTCTTTAACAGTGGTATTAAGAGTACCTCAGAGTTCTGAGCAATATCGTCCCTTTTTAGATCTGTCCATTCATCATGATCCCGTGCCAGAATTTGTTAGGTAAACATGATTGACAGCCAGCCATCTTTATCCTTTATATGGCTGGAGGTCAGGCGTGGTGGAAAGTAATGCTTTTTTAATTAGCTGTTACAGGATAGAGTTTCCTTTGTGTGAATTGCATACGACTCTCTGAGCCAGTATCCAAAGTGGATATCTCTTCTGCCTGGCATGCTGGGTACAATTCAGACGACGGAAGAACAGTCATAAAAGATTCATCTTGAATCTGTTTTATAAAACTTTGCACAGCTGGCAAAAAAAAGTAGAGGGAAACATGCTTGAAATAACAGAGTTCTCAGCAAGAAAAATGAGCTACAATTTTAATGCTGTTTTGGCAAATAGTGATGCAAACAGAAAACTGTCTTGTCACAAATCTTCTGTTGCTAAAAGAAAATAAAACAAACATAATTTTAACTGAAATGTGCAAAATATAATTTCCCTCCTAGGAAACGGTCTTTTAATTTAAAAGTAAAATAAATCCCTGAAACAGTTTGGATTTGGCAGAGTTTTCAAGAAGAGAGAGAGAGAGAGAGAGAGAGAGAGAGAGAGAGAATAACCTACGGCCATGCATCCCGCCCTGGATGGGCCCAATCCCATCTGATCTCAGAAGCTAAGCGTGGTCAGGCCTGGTTAGTACTTGAATGGGAGAAGAAAGAAGGGAAGAAAGAAAGAAGCATTTGTGACTACTTTAATGGCACTGTGTGCTTCTTCTGAATCTTTTGTGAAGCAGGATATTTACTCTAAAAATAGTCTTGTGGGCTGGAGAGATGGCTTAGAGGTAAAGGCATTTGCCTGCAAAGCAGAAAGACCCTAGTTCAATTCCCCAGTGCCCACATAAAGCCAGATCACAGTGTGGCACATGTGTCTGGAGTTGGTTTGCAGTGGCTGGAGGCCCTGGTGTGCCCATTCTCTCTCTCTTTCTCTCTCTCTCTCTGTCTGTCTTTCTCACATTGTCTTTCAAATAAATAAAATAAATAAAGTGATTTGTGCCAAAAACAATTAAATCAGCAATTTATAAAACCACTGTGAAATGAAAACTGGGCTGCACAATATTAATATATATTTGAAGCACACACTTTTCGTTTAAATGTGAAGTCACTGATCTACAAAGAAACACTTTTGAACTTAGAAACATATAAATAGTTTGTAAATACAGTAATTAGAAATACTATAAAGGCTAATCCTCTATTGAGATCCTATGATGAACTTTCTACTTCACAACTCAAAAATAAAGTTGATTATTTGCATACAATATATAAACAGACCTATCATCTGCGACTGCCATCTAGTTTTATGCAAATCACTATTGGCTGATTTTTTTCTGTTGCTTTTGTTTTCAGCTTTACTGGTTTCTGCCCTTGGATGACGAGTACCTAAGCATTCCCGCTTCCTTAAGGAGAAGCGTGGATGGATGATCTGAAGCCTTTCTTCGTTGGACACCTTTCTTTCACCATGACTTAGCTTACTGATTTATTTGAGAAATAGACAGACAGGCAGGCAGGCGGAGCGACTGAGAGTGAGAATGGATGCTCCAGAGCCTCCTGTCACCACAAACAAACTACAGGCTCATGTGTCACTTTGTGCATCTAGCTTTTATGTGGGTACTGGGGAATCAAACCCAGGCCTCAGGCTTTGCAAGCAAGTGCCTTTAACCACTGAGCCATCTCTTCAGCAGCTGTTCCCCATATTTTTAAGAGCACAAATCTGGAGCCAAATTGTCTGGATTTGAATCCCAGCTGTATGATTTACTAGGTGTGTTGATGAGGGAAAATTACTTAAGTTCTTTGGAGCTCAGCTTTCCATTCTGTTAAATGGATCTAAAATATGTTTGCTCATTAGGCTATGAGTAAATGTATGTGAAGAAGTTCAAGGGCCTTTGAAACATGTGTATTTAGCTCACAGCTATAACAGGTGTCTGCTCGCAGGTCTACACTACCATAAAGACGCTAAGTTCATTTCAAAACACACCAACATCTTATGTTGTGTTAAGTTATGTTATGTTATGTTTTAATTTGTGTCTCATTTCTTTCTATATAAATAAAAATACTCGGGTCTTTTAAAATTGGATTCTGTGTAGGAAAGAGGAGGAAAATCCATTTATAATATTAATAACATCTATTTCTCAATGAAAGTTCTTTAAGGCTGCACGCCTTATACATCTCAAAATCTGTTTACTTACAACCTCTTCTTGTTAATTAATCAGGATCCAGAAAACTAATTCACTAGTAAGCTATATTTTTCTCTTTTGAGTGAGATGGTGGGTATATCACTTAAACAATCAACCCACAAAAGCAAATCTTTCCGGAAGATGACTATAAGATCACAGGAAATGCACACTGTAAAATACAAAATCAAGGATGAAATGGTCTTAGAAGGCCTCCCAAGATGTAGCTTTCCTAGTTTTACAGCTGACTTCAGGCATGCAGAAAATCTCTTCCTGCGTTCTACAACTGCAGACAGGAAGATTGCTCTGTACCATCTGAGGCCCAGACCACATCTGATGCCACTTGCATTTTTAGCTTGCGAAGGTCGAGTTTTCCCCCCACAAAACGGTCATAATGGTTGTCAAAGAAATCCACATATAAAATTTGTTTCCCGCAGCTTAAACAAGCCATTTAATCTGGAGCTGGTCTGGCTGCATGTGAAGATGCTGAGGAGGCACCAGCTGACATGGCCATGGTCGGGCCTCAGCATTCTCCCACGATTGAGCCCAAACTCGCTTTCAGTGAATGTGTTTGGCCATGACAGCCAGCAAGTTGTCTGTAAAGAAAACACAACAAGCAGAGGAGATTGGATTTCACTGAGCACTTGATACATTCCAGGTACTGGGCTAGGGAAGCCTGCTGTCTGCTCTCTTACTTGATTAATGGAATTACCAAAATGAGAAAAGCCTTTCAGAAGGAACGATAGCCAGAGGATTGTGGTCTGTAAACACGAGCTGGGTCCGTGAGGATATAAGCCGATAAATAAGATTTTAAAACAGTCTCTCCCTTGATTTGCTTTTGAATTATCTAATTGTCACTTCTTCCCTGAAACAGCTAGGAGTCTCTGGTTATGGGCATACTTAGGCCCCAAAACTAACAGATATATGCAGTTTAAAATACATATAATTCTACTTTTAAAAGTCCTTTCACAAGTTTTAGCTGTGCATTAGAATGAATCTAGGTTTGAAGAGAAAATGCTTCTGCCCGGGGATCTCATTGTATTCCATGAGTCTCTGGAAAACAGAAAGGGTTTCTGGAACTCTCTGAACAAGTGCAGCTTTCTGGGTCTAATTAGCTGGAAGAAGACCTGCGTAAATGGACTGGATCAGCCACAATGAGCCGCCCTCCCCCACCTCTCCTATAATAATCCCGGCTTTCAGAAGACTAATCAGTACACACCATCTACACGGCATCTAATTTCCTCATCAAATTTCTCTGTAGGTTTAACCCCCCTCGTCAACTTCCCAGCCCCCTCGTCAATAACTGGGTTTATTCTTCTTCTTCGTGTCTCGCCAAGAAACATTCCTATGAGCAAACCCATGAAAGAATGAAGTCCAAATTTCTTTATCGCTCCCTCTTTCAAGAAAGCCTTGCTGCTCACACACCTGGGAAAGGTCACAGGTAATTTTGGCTGGTCACCTTTGGGTGGCGGGATTGCAGAGCGCACACTGGGCTCTTTGTTGGACCCTCTCTGGCCACCAAAGGCGGCTGTAAGCTGCAAGGAGACCATTTAGGAAAGCAAGTGAATTAGGATATCAGCAAGTCTTCCCAACTCAGTTCCCCTTCGAGCATGAGTTAAGTACCGATGTTCTGTTTCAGGACAAGTCGGCCTCTCTGCTTGCGCTTGTCTTCTTTAATGCTTATGGCCCACATTTTGCTGAATGTTCACAGGAAATTTTAAGTCTCTGTGGTAGAGAAAATGCCATGAGTGACTTGAAAGCAACCCCCTTTTATATGACTTTTACAATGGAAGTGCATTAAAATCAAGAAGCTGAAATCGACTGTCAGCCGGTGGGTGCTGGGAGGGAAGCTCACAGATTCTTCCATGGTTCTCTTGCAGTTCCAGACCGCAGAACAAGAGAGAATCCCTTTCCATTGCTTACACGATCGGTGTGCAGCACCAGCTGCTCAGGGGCTGGAACAATGTTCCTGATAAATTCTAGCAGATTAGGAAGGAGGTGAACCTTCTACCTGCTAGATTCTATTGGTTTTTGTTATATACATATAAAATTTTATTATTCAGAATTAGGTACAGTGTGTGGGCAAATATTGTGTGGGTATCCCATTTCCCTCCTCCCTGTCCCCAACACACTGGGTGTCCTCCTCAGTGGGGATGCTGGATCAACCTGTGGGTTGGGGGGTTATGGGTAACACAGGGGGCAGCCAGGTCCTCCCCACCCCGCTTTGTGTGTTGTTGCTGAAGGGGGTAAAGTCTCTGGATATTCTCCCCCACCTTGGCTCTTACCTTGTTTCCGCCCCCTCTTCCGCTCAGTTCCCTGAGTCATGGTGGGTGACTTTTAAGTCTGCTTTATTGTTGGGATCTTAAAATACCCTGTACTTCTGCTTTGGGATGTGTTGGAAATCCATATCTGTCCCATTGACTTATCCTAGGTTGACTGATTGGCTGTGGTTATAGGTCTCTCGTTTACCCCGTCACACTCTCAAGGGTATCGCTTAGGGTCCAAACAATAGGCCTGGGGAGGTTCATCTCTTGC
Organism: Zapus hudsonius; assembly: GCA_004024765.1. Taxonomy (NCBI): domain Eukaryota; kingdom Metazoa; phylum Chordata; class Mammalia; order Rodentia; family Dipodidae; genus Zapus; species Zapus hudsonius. The sequence continues at coordinate 21,738 of PVHP010026246.1, forward strand.
CAGGGTGTCAGCCATCCGCCTGTGGCTCTTTGGTGGCATTGGCATGACCACCGCTCTCTCACTGCCTTCTGCAAAATATGAAGAGTCTCCATTGGAGAGTGAGATCAGTATAGGTTAAATGAGATACACATTTCTAATTTGACAAGATTCTATTGGGATTAGCCTCTCTGTGTTTCTCTGGTAATGGAAATTTCTCCTTGGAGCCCAGGTTTCTGGTTCCCATAGGGTTTGGGGCTGGGTCCCAATTCCAGTTAAGGGTTCCTAGTCATTGAATGGATTTCTTGGCCAATTT
>PVHP010026247.1:0-24788 GCA_004024765.1 Zapus hudsonius
CTTACCTGTCCCAGGGCCTTCTCCTTTGCTTCTCTTGATGAACACACTGCCTATTCTTCCCAATGCTCCATTGTGTTAAAATCTAGTCACCTTCCTATCATCAGTTGAAACATTGCTTTCCCAAAGGGCCTTCTTTACTCCCCAAATCTGCCACATCTTTCTATAATATCTCCCAGCATTTTAACTTTTATAGTCACAACCACTATCATGATTTAGAGAAGAGAAATATTCTCACCATCTTTCTCCCTGACAAGATGAAGCTTTGGAGGGACAAGAACAATATTCATTCACTTCTATGTCCATATCTTAACATACAGATTGGTAGATACTAACTCATAAATATTTGTTGAATAAATGCTAAATCCCCTTGCAAAAAAGATTACAATCAACACACACACACACACACACACACACACACACACACACACACACACTTTCAGCTCCAGCTCCAGACTGCTATTTTCCTAAGATCAAATGGTTAAATCTATTTCCCAGTGTCTATTCTGGGTTCTAGGAAACAGAGCCACATGTAAAGCTTAAATATATCAGGGCTAATGATGCATGAGTTTGCCTCTTTGTGTGTGCTTTTCCCTTTCTTGATTGTCTGTTTCCAGCTGCACTTTCTCAGAGTGGCTTTTGACATCTTGCTGCTGAGTGAAGAACAGCACATGATTCCACCCTGGACCATACTGCAATACCTCATGATGAAATTCACAACAGAAGATATGTTGATCTCTTCAGGAAAGAGGCAAGTACACAGATGACTCACTGAGGTGTCTGAAGATGTATCTGAGGTATGATAAGGCTTTGAGAAGCTGCCACAAGATTCAGAAGACCTGGACCACCGACAGGTGTTATGGGAAGTGGGCAGTTTCCTCCCAAACTCCTTAGGTACATCACTGTGAATGAGAGGACTATGCTGTGCTTAACACACAGGGCTGATGACAAAATGTGTGGAGAGAGAGAGAGAGAGAGAGAGAGAGAGAGAGAGAGAGAGAGAGAGAGAGAGAGAGAGACTGTGAGCAAGGAGAAAAACTTTGATGAGATCACATTTTATTTCTCCCTTCCAGGACTGGCTCATGGGCAAATTGTCAAATGAGTCAAGTTTTCCACCATTCTCCTTCTCCCCAGCCTCTTCCTGGATCTTATTCATAAAGCTGCTCTGTGAAATCAGGCTCAGAGACCCCCACTGGGGCACAGAGAGACTACCCAGACATTCCCCTTCTATTTCCCATTGTGCTCTACAAAAACTGTCAGTCCTGGGATGTTACTCCAATGTCTCCAAACTTCAAAGTCCTCGAAAGCCCTGTCTCTGATGAATTTATCTGGAAAGCTAATTAAAGCTAAAAATGACTGACATGGTAGAGAGATAGATAATTGAACAATTAACCATAGGAAAATGAGAGCTAGGATGAAAGAGGCCTAAGAAGGGTAGCAGAGATTCTAGGGTCTCCCCACCCACAGGGAAATCATGCTGAGTCCACAAGGAAAGTAAGATGCATGGAAGGGAAAAAGAAGATGAAAGATCCCATCTGTGAGAGAAAACATACTACATCCTGAAAGCCAAAGAGTGAGTGCTAACTCACCCTTAAATTTCTACCCACTCATTCTGAACCACACTGAAATCTACATCTCTCAAAGTTCCCAGCCATATTGCAGGATGACATGGTCTGCAGGGAAGCCACAGGAGCTCCCTGGGTGTCTTAGTCCAGTCCAGCTACTGGATGAAATAAACAACCAACATTAATTTTGTTCACAGACTAAAGGCAGAGAGATCTGAGATTCAGGACTCCAGGATGCAGCATATGGTAAGGAGCCTGTTATGGTTTACAGATGGCCACCTCCTCTGTGTTCTAACATAGAAGAAACAGAGAGAAGAAGCAAACTATCTCTGCCTCTCATGAGAGCACTAATCCCAGTCATGAGAGCTCTACCCTCATGACTGTACATAATCCTAAAGACCCCACTTCCTAATACCCCACTGTTGGCAAGGATTCAACATACAAACTGGGACTGGGGCACAAAAATTCCACCCATAGCACTAAGTCAAGGGCTGTTGTATCCAGAAGGAAAGTTAGCACATAAGAAGCATGACAGGCACAGCCAGTGCCCACAGTGTGCCCCAAGACCCTAGCTATAGAGTAAGTGAAGCACTATACTGAGCTGTGACAGAGCTCAGGAATGTCAAAAGGCCTCTTTCCTTTGAGATCCAGGTCTTGTTACCCTTTGCTTGAAAGTGGAGAAGCATCGCCCGACATATCACCAACCTGGATCAAAGCAATCCAGGCAGCAGGCAGGTGTTCATTCCTGTTTACAAGGCTGCTGGCTAAATACCAACGGCATGCTGTGGAAAAGAAGCTGGCAGTACTCAGTAAACTCACACAAGAACAGAGAAACAAACATTACATTTTCTCCCTTGTCTGAGATACCTACTCAGGATAAGCTTCAACATTCAGCAAACCTGCCATGCCATTCAGGAGACAAAGAGCGTGGAAGGAATCGGGGGTGGGGGATGGGATGGAGGGATGAGAGATACACTAATCGAATCCCACAATGAGTTTACACCATAGAATACTTTCCTTTGTACAGTAAGTCCTAGAGGCACCTGGGGACATAGTACCAGTACCAGGGCCCCAAAGAGGGTGGGTGGCAGCCTAACTCAAAGACAAATGGCCCTGGTGCCCTGGCCTGTGGATCCCTGTCCCAGTAGCTAATTACTTCCTACAATGAGCTGTTGAACAAAAAGACCTAAAACAAGACAGGCTTTTGTCAAAGTGCTTGAATACTCACCTCAGACAAAAGATAAGACCCTATTACTGAAGATTCCATCACAACACCAAGAGACCCTGCTGAATCCAGAAACCCAGATGGATAGCCCATGTAGAGCCACAAGGTGTTACATGGGATGCCAGGGGAAGCAGACCAATGATATTCTGAGAAAGCAGGTGTGATGGTTAGGTTTTATTGTCAACTTGATCTTTTTAATTATCTTGGTTAGGCCTCTGAGGATGTTTACAGGAAGGCAGCCTCTCAGTAGGGAGCAGGATGTAAAGAAGCTAGAAGGAAACATCCTTTTCTGTGTGGACAATACAAGAAGGAAATCCAGAGACTCAGTAAGCCATTAAGTCTGGGGAAGGATTGTAAGACCCCACCCTAAGGCTATAGAAAGGGGAAGAAATTCTCTCTTTGGTCCTCTTGCCTGTTTTCTGTTCTGTGTATATGGTGTTGGTGATGGGTTTTTCTCTCTCTGCTCGAACCTGTGAAAGAGGGCCAGCCTCTTTCACTGTTATGGAACTTCCCCTGTATCTATAGCTACAAATAAATCCTTTCCTCCCATAAACTGTGCCTAGTTTGGAGATTCATCCCAGTGGTGCGTGGCTCATTACAACAGCAGGGGACATCCTTATACAACATTGATTGATGACCTGAGAAGGCTGAACACACTGCTACATGCCCCAGACCAGCAAGACAGGAAGAGCCCATCTGTGCAATAGTGGTGCTCAACCTAGTTGGGTAAATCAACAGCTGGATAATTGGCTAAGAGATTAGCTCAGTGGCAAGGAACCCTCAACTGGTATGGGGATCCAAGGCAATCTCTTAAGGAGACCAAGACCCTGATCTCCAAAGGGAAATCTCCACTAACCAGAGATCTACAGAGAGGCTACACCCATTAAAATCTCGCCAATTCAACAAGGTTTGTCTTATTTAACCAATAGTGATCCTACTCTCTGTTGGACACTGTTTATATTTTTTCAGAAAACAATGAGAGCTGTGAACAACCTAAACCCACCAAGCACACCTGAGATGATAGGGGGCACCCAACCATGAGATGAAACACCCCTAACTCACCACCGGTAGCCTTAATGAAACCTCTAAGGAAATGGTGAGAGGAGCAAAACAGCGACCTCCGCAGCAAGTCAGATAACCTATAGAAGGATATTGAGAATGCCCAAAATAGTCCAAAGTGGAAATCCTGAGGCTCTTAAGAGCTAACAATAAAGCAGACTTAAAACTCACCCACCATGACTCAGGGAAATTCACAGAAGAGGTGGAGGAAAGAATGTATGAGTCATGGTGGAGGAGAATATCCAGAGACATTGCCCCCCTCAACAACACACACACACACACACACACACACACACACACACACACACACACACACACATGCAAATGGTCTAAAGCTTGTGCAATTCATAACCCCCTTCCCATGGACTAATCTAGCAATCCCTCTGAGGAGGGTCTTCATTGAGTTGGGGCCAGGGAGGAAGGAGGTGGATTTGGGGAGTTTTTGAGGCCACAAAAGACTTGTTCCATATGATGTGTCTAATTTTCGACAACAAATTTTCAAAAAATAAAAATAACAAGACCAACATCTCTAACCAAGGAGCTGAGGATTAGCAAAGGTGACAGTGTTGTGATAGAGGAGAGAGTAGAGAAGAGGAATGCCAGACACTAGGAAAGGCCTCCCAGAGGAGGGCACCTGAGCTGATTCTTAAGGAACTTACAGTGGCTTCAGACTATTAGGGCTGAAGAAATCATCCTCAGTACATAGTAGCTCTCTTGAATCTCCTAGAACCTCCAATAAGCATTTTGGCATATTCTTGGAGGATGTTTAAGCATCTAAGATGGAAATGACTATCTATAATCCTGAGGGCACATAGGATCCAGAGCACCCAGGTAGTATTTAAGTCAACTCTTGAACCAAGGACAGGGTAACAAATGTATTTTTCTTCATGACACTAGGCATATACCAGTGGTTATATAAGTATTAGGTGATCCGTAATTGACTGGCTCCATTGATCTTCAGTATTTGAAAGGAGGAACATGTGCACCAGTAGGTACTGGTATCAAAGAATGCTTGCTTGGCTTAAATTCCAACTCTTATTCGAAATCATGTAACTTTTAAAATGTTACCTGAACCTGTTAAGTCTCATTTTTTTCACACTCAACATTGAAATCATATTGCTTCATGCTTTTGTGAAATCCAGATATGAAAATGCACGCAGCATACTGAACCTGGTAGATTCTCAGTAAGCATGTGTGATGCCTTATATTGATGATCATTTGGACAGGACCTAGAATCACCTAGAAAAAAGCCTCTGGGCATGTGTAAGAGAGATTATTTTACTTTGGTTCACTGAGGTGGAAAAACTGTGGACAGCACTGTTCCATTCGATGGGCTGAGAGCAGGCTGAAGTCCAGCATTCGTTTCTCTCTGCTTCCTGATGGAGCATGCAGTGTGACCAGCTGCTTCAAGTTCCTGCTGCAATGCCTGTTCCAACATGATGGGCTTTAAATTGAAATAGACCCTTCCTTTCTTTATTTTTGGTTAGGTATTTTTGTCACAGAAACAAGAAAGTAAGTAGCAGTGTTATTCCTAATAATAATGGTAGCAGGATTAGGTTCATCTCTGGGTGTGTGTCAGGCAATTCACTGAAGAATTGTGTCGTCTCTTTTAATCCTCATATATTGGCTTTATATGTCTGGACCAACCATCACTCCAATTTAAAAGAAGAGAACATGAGCTCGGGGGCTTAGACATTTTAAGTAATACACCCAAATCTATATGCTAGTCTATAGTAGAGCTGTCCTCAAAGCCCAGTTCTCTCCCATACCACAAACTAAGCTCTGATCACAGTTTCTAATTCTCAAAAATGGTCTCCAGCTTCCCCCCCCCAATAATGAGACAGGTCGGAACTATGAAAAATTATGCAGCTTGCACAACATCACAACACTAATCACTAACAACCATGCCACGCTGAGACATCCACTCTCACAAAAGGGCCTTCACTACAGTTATGCAAGACCCTGACCTGACACCTCCACTTCCTTCTGTAACTGGAACTGATATGTAATGACAATTTTTGAAAACTTTCATAATGTCTGATAGAACTATTTCTCTGTTGCCAATGACTTAGCTTTTACCTTCAGACCCACAAAGGAAGGGGAACAGCAAAACCTCTAACTGATCATCCACCTAGCATTGAACATCCTCCTCCTCCAGGAAGGTTCAGAGGTGTCAGAAAATACGTGTGGGTTCTGCAGTTAGCATGAGAATAAAGTGCTGTATGATCTGGCTTCTGTCCTTACCATAATCTGTCAAAGCACATAGTTTGTATTCATGAGGGTCTCTGGGTTTTGTAACTGCTCCTTGAGGATGTATGTAGTCTGAACCATCTGACAGAGTTATAGGTGCTCAGAATTAAAGTGAAACTTCACTGGCAAAATTGGTGTGGTTTATAAATATGGATCATATTTTATTATTGTCACTAAAATGTCCTAAAGCTCTTTCATGTGATATTTTCTCATTTGGTAATCACAATGGTCTCAGAAAAGAAAACATGTCAATTTAAAAATTAGTATTTACAAGGAGAGAGAGAGAGAGAGAGAGAGAGAGAGAGAGAGAGAGAGAGAGAGAGAGTTTGTGCATGCCAGGTCCTTTGGTCATTGCAAATGAATTCCAGATGCATGTGCCATTCAATGCATCTAGCTTTACAGGAACACTGGGGAACTGAACCTGGGTGGTTAGGCTTTGTAGGTAAGAGCCTTAACAGCTGAGCCAATTTTCCAGCCCAGAATGTCAATTTTATATAAGAATTTATAAGTGAGCTTTAATAATTTTCCAACAATTCTATGAGTAGTGTGAAAATGTAATAGCAGTTCTTTCTAATTCCTTCCCTTCTTAGTAAGTAATATCCACTTGTTGTATGCTGGTCTTTTTGCTCTTAGAATCTTAGTCTGGCAGGGTAGATGTGAAAGAGACACATTTTTGGAGAATCCATTTTTTACCAAGAATTATAAAGGGTACTTATTTCTGATATTTTGAATTATTCTTCATCAAACCAAATATTGCCATGTTCTTTTTTGCACATAAGAACATTGAAGTTCACCCAAAGGGTACATCTTATGAATTTGAGTGCTTAAAGTCTTGGACATGATAATCCTACTTTCCCAACATCTAGGGTAGCAAGCTAACTAGAAACTTTTTTAAAATTCCAAATAATAAGCCAAGGCAAGTGTTTGGATGATCTGCCAGTTGAATGATATAGCCTACAAAAATATGCCAGTCTATTTCCACTATGATACAGGTTTAAAACCGTGTTGATTTTCCTGACCTTCTAAAGGAATTCAAATGATAGAAGGCTCCTGGGCTTGTGTAAACTGAACCTATGATTCATTGGTTGATTCATTTCATTTCTCATATTTGTACTTGTTTTGTTTTGGGCACCATATGAGGTCCAAAGACACAAGCATCTTAGGATCAGATGGCCCAAGAAAGGAAGTAAAGGACAGAAAAATAAATGAGATTCAGGCCCTACCTTCAAAGAGTTCAAAGTCCAATATTAATCTGAAAATGAAATAATGCATAATAGCAACTGTAAGCAAAAGAATGACTATCAGGCTTAATAAGACTATGAAAGAAGACAGGAAAATGAAGACTGTCATGCAAAGTTTCCTAGAGAAAACAGGGCCTTTCAAGTCGAGCAAAAAAAAAAAAAGCAAGTTGAAGAATAAAAGGATGTTCTAGACAGAAGTATGCAAAGACCCAAGGTGCTGGAACATCTTCAAAGATTCAAGTAAGTCAGAGAGTTTGCATCATAGAAAATGGATTTCTGTACAATAATGTACATGACATTTCTGGGGAGCAAAACAAAAATGTCAAAAAAATGAGCCTAGGCCTGAAGAGATGGCTTAGCGGTTAAGGTGTTTGCCTGCAATGCAGAAGGACACAAGTTTGATTACCCAGTGCCCATATAAAGCCAGATGCACAAAAGGGCGCATGCATCTATGCATCTGGAATTCATTTGCAGTGGCTGGGAGCCCTGGCGCTCCTAATCTCTCTGTTTCTCTGTCTGCCTCTCTCTCTCTCTCTCTCTCTCTCTCTCTCTCTCTCTCTCTCTCTCTCTCTCTCTCTCTCTCTCTCAAATAAATAAATAAAATGTTTTTTAAAAAATGAGCCTATACATAATAACAGGATTCCAGTATTTAAAGAAGCTGGAAACAGAATCTAAATATGTGAACCTTCCACAGGAACAGCAGCTATGGAAGGATTTTCAGGAGAAGCAAGATACCTTCAAATTTTTTTGTTACACATAGAATAGACTGGAACAATTTAGGCTGGGTCAGAGAGGCAAGGAATGAAAAAAAAAACTGTTGCAATCCATTAGCAATTTGGGAAAAGGCAATTTGAGTCTCAGAAGATTACTGGTCCAAATTGACAAATGGAGATTGCTAATAGTCTGAAGTCCTAAATCTAAACCTTGACACCAAAACTCATGGTGTAATTCCTCTATTCAAGGTACCTTTTTGGACGCAAGTTTAATTTTCTCTAACAGACAACTACAGTAACAGAATTTGATTTGAAGATTATAAATAGCAATGCATTCCTATTACAGTTACATTTTTGTTGCTAGGACAAACATCTGGCCAGAAGGAGCTTATGGGAGGAAAGGGGTTTTTCAGGCTTACAGAATCCAGGGAAAGCTGGGCTGTTTGAATAATGTCCCCCAATAGATTCAAAAGTTTATTTTAAGTGTAAATTGTCTCCAGCCACTTCTGGCTGGAGGAGGTTTGTCACCTTGGCCAGATCCTAGGGTTCAGCCCTAAGGTGTTCTGGGATGGGTCTGGAATTCTAGCTATATATATGCAAAAAGCAGTCTGAGATCAAGCCTGGAGTTCCTCTTGTTTGCTAGTTTGGAATGTGCTTGTTTGAGGTGCTGTTAGTGGGCTTCTGTCTATGTCTCTGCTTGGATCTGTGAAAAGGGGCCAGCCTTTTTTCCTTAACTTCCCCTGGATCTGTTCAATAAACACTTTCCTCCCCCAAATTGTGCCTGGTTTGGAGATTCATCCCAGCAATGCATGACTGACTACGACAGAAGCCAAATACATGATTCTGGGTTCCTATAGACAGGCATCTCTGAATGAGCATTTTAAGAACAGCTTATCTTAAAACTCATTTTCCAAAGGTATTTCAAGAGAGGGTTTGAATGTGAGGTGTATGAACACAGCTTGGAGACAGGAGAAAGGCAAAAGAAGTTGAAGTGCCTGAAAAAAGACCCAAAAAAAATCTGACTATCTTTCACCCAAATCTCTAAATATTCAGGTCATACTGACTCATGGTGTGTTAAATCAATATTGGTACATGTTTATTCCTACAGACAAGTGAGAGTTCTGCTCATTGTCCCTGTCTTGAGCTAATTCTGCCACTGGCCCCTTTCTAAGCCATGTCCTACATCTGTCAGAACTCATTCTCAGCTGGCATGTGCTGAACTATTGCTGACTGACAAGGATTTCTTAGGAGTCTGGGCCACCCGCCTCCATATCCTGGGATAACGCTCCTCCAGAAAGCATTAGGAAAGACACAGATGGTGAAATCTATCTTTCTACCTCCTGAAAAGCCACATCCTGCCAAGATGCTCTTGGCTCTAAATCCAACCCTTTCCCTCAGTCTCCCCTTCTGGACCAGGTGGAGATGATGTCAGTGTCCTGGCTCCCTCCCCCCCCCCACTCATCTTTGGCCACTCAGCTCAGCCCACAGCTCTCCCACACTAAGTGAAGTAGGAGGCTAGTCACTGAAATAAAGAAGGGGGATAATGGACCAGATGGAGCAAGGAGGATAGAATACAGACAGACAGACCCTTCCTGGCTCCTTAGAGGAGACATTACTATATACCCATCCCATGACCCTCATATGAGTGTGGGCCCCTTCCATTCATTCTGGCAGTCACGTGACCTGTTTTGACCAAGGAAGCAGGAAGGGAAGTGAGCTGTGTCATTTCTAGGAAGATGTTTCTAATGTTCCATGCATGGTTGCTGTGCTCTCTTGTCCTTCTGCCCGTGCTCAGTCAGGATTAGTGTTTCTTACTCTGGTTGGCTGCCAGTCAGAAATTGAACAGAGCCACAGCTAGGTGGCAGAGCCTAATGACTTGGTAGAGAAATTAAGTCTTGTGGCTGCACACTGAGAACTAGGAGACATTTTCTAAACTATTCTGACTCCCTTTTTACCCCCTCACTTCATCCACCATCTGGAATAGACCCTGTTTCTTTTTTTCCTTTACATAGGGCCCTGTATGTGTTCGTCTCTCATAGTGTGTACCAGAGCATATTGGAGAATGGCCCCAGGCTCTGTGTTCATTGATCTGTACCTATAACATTTCCCAGCATGTAGGTCACACTTAACAAATAAATGCCTGTTTTAATGAACTGAATTTGCTTATTCCTCCAGCTAATATTTTGTATTATCCCTCTTGGAGAAAGACACCAGATACTTAGAAGAATAAAGAAACAAAGCCAAGATTAATGCCAATTCCATAGATCTCCCAAGACAGCAGAGACCTTATGGAAGACTGTCGGCTAGTTTAACACACATTCTTGGGGTTATTCCTCCTCCTGAACCCTCTGTATAAGAGTTTGTGAAAGAAATAAATATGGCCTCATAATATGGCCCTGGACAATAAAATGCAAGTGAAACTTTATTGGATATTTTAGAATTTCTGCTGTTCTGACAGGAGGATTGCATGCAAACCTAACCCTTTTTTCCTGGTTTGAATACAAATAATGTACAGGATCAAAGTTCTCAAAGTGTGATGATAATGGAGGGAAAAATTAATAAAGACATAAGGCTAGAATTCTTGATAAAACAGTAGCTACAAGGAACAAAGGAGATTATATTTAGAACATCAACTTTTGCCATCTTCCCTTATTATCTAACTCCTACTGACCCTTTAAGAAGCAGATCAATCACTTTACTCATCCTAAAGCCCAATTTGTATATCAAAGCAGAAAGCTGAGATCCTTTCTGCCCACAGTAGTGAAACAAGCCATATTCATTCTCTATAAGTAGCTGGCTACGTTATCTGTACAATTCTTAAATCCTGGCATTAAACTCCATTCAAATCTTTGATTTCTATAGGTATACTCCAGCTAATATATTCTCTCTGGACTGCATATTGTAAAATTTCCTCCTGAACTTGAGAATACCAAGGGCTTATCTGCGATCTTGGGCCAACCTAGAATATCAGGTCAGGTATGGGATTTGGAGACTGTAGTGTATACTTCATATTGATGGATATTTTCAGAATCAAGAGTTATCTATAGAAGAAGACTTTAGTTGTTCAGTACTGACAAACCCAAGGAAAACTCTGAGAATCATCTGCATCCTGTTCTTTACCTTGGCACTGAACTTGAACTAAACATGCACCCTAAACATTAGAAGCATCTTCCTAGGAGTGACACAGCTCACTTCCCTTCCTGCTTCCTTGGTCAAAACAGGTCACATGGCTGCCAGAGTGAATGGAAGGGGGCACACACTCCTTCATGTGAGGATCATGGGATGGGTAAATAGTAATGTCTCCTCTAAGGAGCCAGCAAGAGTCTGACTGTCTGTCTGTGTTCTATCCTCCCTCCTCCAGCTGGTCCATTATCCCTCTGCTTTATTTCAGTGACTAGTGTTTGGCTTCTGTAAAGATCATTGGTTAATGTGTCCCCTAACTCCACAGCCTCTCCTCCCTACTAGCTGGAACATCCAGAAAATCAACCCACATTTTATTGTTTAACATAGTCTTAGGGACCTGGACCTGAATTTAAACATCTACCATGATAGATACTAAACAAAGAAAGCAGTAGAACATAATTAAAAGAAGAACAAAGACATTTTCCAGACCCTTGTGTGTGGACACCATGGTATAACCCAGAGATATGGGACAACCTATAGACTCATATAACCAACATATAACATATAATCAAATGTTTACTTTATTATGTGGTTGTTATGTGTTCTTAGAAAAAGCACAAAACTCACCATGGCTCAGTATTCATCTAAAAGCAATAGATATTGAGAGTGCTTTTCCTAGGTTACACTGAGTACCGTTTAATCCAGCACATGTAAAATGCTTAATCACATTATCTGACATGTAATAATTATTCAACAAAGTTGGCACTATCAAGCCAATCAAAAAAGGCAAATTGGTTGATCCCTAGAATCGAAGTCAGAACCCTCTGGGAGACTTCACAAAGTGAAAAATGTACACAATTTGACAGCCCACAAGAGGAATAAGAAAATATAAAAGCATCATGTCAATGAAAATTGGATCAGTCAAAATATAATTCTGAAAGCCAGATATGTTAGCTCATAGGAAATGTCCTGGCAGATGATCAAGTAACTCAGTGTGAAGAAGTAAGTAGACTGCAGGCGGGAAACAAAGATGACTCAAAGGAAACAGGCGAGTTTAGTATTGTAGTCAGGAGGACTTCCTCACCATCACACTGCACTTTTCCTCGGTATGAGCTCAGCTGAGGATTAAGAATTTGGTCCCAGACACAGAGAAGCTGAACAGCTGCAATTCATTTTCAATGCCTGTCAAGGAAGTCAGATTTGAGAAGCTGGGGTGGAAATATAAGAATGTGACAGTGAAAGATGCCATTTTAACCAGGGGGCCATGGAAATGAGGTAGATAATGAAGTATTCATGACTCCCAGGCTGAAATATAAATTCAGAAATCAATGTGGTGAGATAAGTTGCTCCAAATAAGTATTTCCTCAGTTTCAACTAGGAACTGGAAGTGCCTGAAGGTGTTTATTGGCCATGCTGGTTGGATGGTTAAATCTGGGTTCAGGTCTGGGAACCCGCTATCTTTTGCTGACTTTCCCAGTGACATTGAATAAGTACCTGACCTTCTATAGGCTTCAATTGACACCGACTCTAACATGAATGAGAGTTGAGCTGCTCAATACATGAGACACCATAAAAAATATATTATTCTGAAATAGAAAAGCTTCTCTAGACAAGAGTGAGAGTAGCATTATTATGTGGAGAGGCTCATTTAAATACAAAAAGTGTTTCTATGGGAGTTTAGCCAGACAACAGCAGGTGTTACTCCCCTAGGGCTCATGACCTCCCCCACTATAGGGTTTATACTAGGTCTTTAGTACCAGGCATGCTTTCCTTCCTATGGAGCAGGCCTCCAGTCCAATTAGAAAGCAATTGGTTTCCTCCACAATGGACATGCCACTATTGCACCAGTTGGCACATTTGGCCTGGCTGGCCAGTCTTAAGGCTTTCAAGGTCCACTGCTCTTCACCACCATTGATGACTTCTCTCTCCCACAGGGCTGCATGGAGCCTTAGCTTTTTCCAGCTTTCTGTCAGCTGGTTAACAGGGAGGAGGTTTCCAGCTCAGCTACAGCTTGATTTCTCAGTGACCTGCAGCCCAAGCATATGTGGTCATCAGCAGTAGGGTCTTACCATCTCATTCTGGTGGGCAACCAAGAGCCTTGACAATGGAGTGTAATTTATTGGGGCCTCAGGAACCCCCTTGGCCAACAACTCACTGGGATAATGCAAAAGACATGATAGTGACAAGAAGAAACGACAGGGGAATATTCAAAAATGGAACATCTCTGTCACACTTCCCGATGTGAAGTCTTGATGGTCTTGATGGTGCACATGTATAATCCGAGCACTGAGGAGACAGATACAATACCATCCCTGGGGCTTGCTAGCCAGCCAATTAAGCCTGTATCTGACAAGCTTCAAACCAATAAAAGACTTTGTCTCATAAAAGGTATATGGCATTCCTGAGAAACAACACTGGAGATTGCCCTCTGGCCTCTGTATTAGTCAGGGTTCTCTATAGGAAACAGAGTTGATAGAATGGATCATAATAAAAGGGAGTTTACTGGGGTAGCTTATGACAGTCCAACAATAGCAGTCTGAAGGCCCACAAGTGAAGGAACCAGTAGCTGTTCAGCCCACATGGCTGGATGCCTCAGTAGTCCCAATCCAGCCCAGAAGGCCTGATGGCTCCCTGGAGAGTGGCTGCTCTTCAGTCCATGATGTGAGGCCAAGGAAACTGCGTTCCAATGTCTAGGAAGGGTAGGAGAGTAGGATGCAAATGCAAGTCACGAACAAGCACCAGCAGCCAGGTGAGGAAGGAAGAGGGTTTCCTTCCCCTCAAGCTTCCTTATATTTACTCCCCTTGGAAGGCCCACCCACTTGGGGGAAGGGCTCACTCTAGAGAAGGGACCTCCTCCCTTCTCCAAAATCCCAAAAGGATTTTGTCAATCCTTCCTGCAGGTAAGCTCAGAGACCTGCCCAAAATTACTATGGATTATTACATAATCAAGTTGACAAATAAACTTAACCATCACACTTGCCTTCTTAGGAAACATTTATATGTTACCACATAAGAATGATTCATGGGTTTTTCCCTTTAAAACATGCTGGAAATTGTGCTCGGGACTGCTCCTTGCCAAAAGCTACTCAGGTAGCACAGGATGGTCCCAGCTGCTGGTTCTTTATTAAAGACTCTCCTTTTAACTATATTGGGTATGTCATGCCTCATTTTACCTGTGCCTCAGTTTACCTGTAACGGATTCAAGAAGTATTACTATTATAGTTTCAAGAAGTAAATTCAAGAATTTATAGATTCAAGAAGCAAAATAAATGTAAATAAATTTGTACCATGGCATATCACATTGAAAAAACTGAAAGTAAAAAAAAAGGATCCTGGAAATATCCATAAAAATACAAGTTTGCGGGCTGAAGAGATGGCTCAGCAGTTAAGGTGCTCACCTTCAAAACCTAACAACCTGAGTTAGAGTCCCCAGTGCCCATGTAAAGCCAGATGCATAATGTGGCATATGTATCTGGAGTTCATTTTCAGTGTCTAGAGACTGGTGTGTCCATTCTCTCTCTCTCTCTCTCTCTCTCTCTCTCTCTCTCTCTCTCTCTCTGTCTGTCTGTCTGTCTCTCTCTATATATCTCCCTCTATCTGTCTCTCTCTGCTTGCAAATAAATGAAATTTAACCTATACTGATCTCACTCTCCATTGGAGGTTCTATTTGTATTTTTCAAAAGGCAGAGAGAACTATGGACAATCTAAATCCACAAACAGGACCTAGGAATAAGGTTGACACTGAGGCAGGAGATGAACTACTCATCTAGGGCCCAAACAGAACCTTTGAGGAAGGGTCGAGATGAGCAAGAGAACTACCTCCACAGAAAGTCAGATAGCCTATGAAAGGTTAATGGAGACATACACCAAGGATACATAACACAGTCCAAAGCAGAAATCCAGAGACTATTAAGATATCAACAGTACAGTAGACTTAAAACTCACTTAAAACTCATGCCAGGGAATTGAACATGTACTACTGACTTAAACAATTTTCAGCTGCCATTAAGAGACACCAAAGGATATATCTTCTGGTATTTTTGTTCTTGCAAAAGTCATTGTACAAGGTGCTTACCTTATAGACTGTGTTGGCTTTTTATAAGTGACATTAGTCAAGTCACTTTGTGATGCTGCCCCTTCATCTATCAGCATCAAAGGTGAAGGTACTGAAACAACTAAAAGATCCTTCTCTGAATAGCACTCAGCACTTCCTGCTTTTGATTTAAGGTTCCAGGTTGGCTACTGAGCAAGAGCCCTTAAAAATCAAGCAATCTCTTGTGAAATTCATAACCTCCTACCCCAAGGACAGATCCATTATGTGGACCAAGGAGGGTCCCCAGTGGGTTGGGGACAGAGATGAGGGAAATTAGGTACCATCACAAGATTTGCTCATACAATGTATCTAATTATCTATAACAAAGTTATTTTTTTAAAAAAAATCAAGCAATCTCCTCCAATGATGCAAGCAAAATCATCAATGCTGATAGAGGTGGGATACTAGTGAAAAAATGCTGGGTATCAACTTTGCCTTTCAGCATCAACCAAGTTGATTAAAGGAGAAACCGAGAATCTCTCTCTCTCTCTCTCTCTCTCTCTCTCTCTCTCTCTCTCTCTCTCTCTCTCTCTCTCTCTCTCTCTCTCTCATCCACAGGTCTCCAGAAGAGCTCTTTATGCTAAGCTGGAAGAAGTTTAAATATTCCTCCAGTTTTAGAATTTCTCTCAAGGTTGAAAAAGCTAAACCAAGTCAAAGTGTGTCATCTTCAAATATTCAAGGGGAAAAAATTGCATCATGCAATTGCTAAGAAAGCATGATTTCTCTGCCTTATTAAGGAAATAACTTGCAGGAGGGCCAGGTCAAGAGGAAACAATAGGTGGGACTGGAATAGAAATAAGGTACATCAAGGGTCGCTTTAAAACTCACTAATCAGCCAGCACTGGGAATTGGCTGAGACTTGGAACTTGGTGACCATAGACAGGAGCCATCCTTGAATCTAGGCAGCTGAGCATCAAAAGTCAGCTGCTCAGTGTGGGAACTAACCAATGACTGAGACAGGGTGCTGCAGGCTATCACAAGATTTGTTCATACAATGTATCTAATTATTGATGATAAAGATATTACATATATAATATATTTATATATATGATATATATCATATATAATGCATATATTATAAATTATACATTATATTTTATATATATATATATATATATATATAAAGTCAGCTGTTATAAAGAGTCCAAATCCACCTATGGATGAGAGTATAGTGCAGTTGGGGTCATGAGTATCAAGGACACAGCACACAAGATGGTATAAATGCAAGAAGCAGAGAAGACAGACTTGGAGTGGTCAAAGTAGGAGAGTGATGTAAATAGTTGTGGAAAGAACCTGAGTTTCAACCAGGACCAATTAATCCTCTACATTTCATGGAAGAGTTTAGATAAAGTAAGAATCAGAAAGATGGCCCCTGGGTTTAGTAATGTGGAGACTAGCAGAATCTCAGAAGCAAGAGACTTGGAGAAGAGAGAGGAGCAGAGAGAGTGATTAAAAAAGACATGACAAGTGACTGAGAATGAGAAGAGGCGGTGAATATTGACTCCGTAGGGATAAAAGAGCCTTACCCTGGGTATGTGATAGAAATAAAAAGGAAGAAGGGATAAGGGGAATGAAGGAATATATACACTGAGGTGAGAAGAAAATGTCATCCGAGGCATCACAGAAGATGAAGGGGCTAAGGTTTCAGCGGGACTCTGAGGTGAATGGATAGTTATGAATTATTCAAAGACACGTATCCATGAATTAAATTACAAGCCAGAAGGAAGAACAAAGAGGAAGGTGTCTTTTCCCTTTGGTCAGATTCTCTGCATCTTTGGCACATTTTCTATTCTGTCTAAATATTTATCGAGACAGCTTCCCTTGGAATTACACCCTCTTTTGAAAGGATGTTAGCAACATGACAAAGAGAGAGAGAGGATGATAAATGAGAGATGCACAGCAGGGAGGGTAGGAGTGTTGGTGACAGGGGTTGTGGGTACTGCATTGTCCATGAAGGTGATTGGATGAAATCTGATTCATGAATAGGGAGGTATTCATCATATTACCCATAGTGAAATCTCCAGATATGAATTCGGGATGACTTGTTTGTTCCTAGCTTTGTTTTCCTTTGTGCCTCGATGACATGTTATTGCCAGGGATGCTGAGATTGGAAACTCCTCCATTTGACTACATCTGCTAACCTGTGACCTACACAACATGTACTCTGGTCCCTCTGTCTCTTACTTCATCTCTTCTTGCAGCAACACGTGACAACTCTATCTTCTATGAATACATTCATTCCTTCCTTTATCAAATTCCTCACACTGGGTCCTAACTCAACATTAAAGCAGCCTTAATACTCACCCATCACAACTCAGGGAACTGAGCAGAAGAGGGGGCTGAAAGACTGTGAGAGCTGTGGTGGGGGAGACGATCCAGAGGCATGGCACCCCTGAGTAACAACACACCTGGGCCAGGAGAACCGGCAGAATACTAGGCTATCCAGGGTCCCCTGCCACAAGGACTGATCCAGACGGCCCACGGAAGAGGATATCCAGCTGATTGAGGATGGCAAAGAGGGGCATTGGGGAATTGGGGATAACAGCTCATTGTTTGCCCATTAAATAATGTAATTCATTATTGGACAATAAAATTTTTTTTAAAAAAAAGACATTAGTATACTTGCTTTCCATCTGATTGGGAAGCTCTTGCTGCAAGTATTTAGAGTTCTTCTCCATCACCTCCTTTAGTTCTATGAGGAAAAGACATTCCCTTGAAGAGGATGTTCTTGGCCACACTTTTGAAAATAAGTCCTTAGCCAGGCACGGTGGTGATCATCTGCAATCCAAGCACATGGGAGCCTGGGGCAGAAATGTGAGTTTCAGATCAGCATTAACTATGCTACAAGACCCTGTTTCAAAAATCAAGCAAACAAACAAATAAGTCCCCAATGTGATATCATATTCTAGACCTCTTCCTTGTTTATACTCTCCTTCACTCTAATTTGTCCAGATGAGATTTTGCTTAGTTATGGATAAAGAACCTTCTCTCTAACTACAATGAGGAATGTTTTGTTTTGTTTTGTTCTGAATGCCACATACTCAAAAGAATATCTGATGCAGAAGAGGAGCCTACTCAATATTACACGTATGTGTGACATCATTAATCAATTTAATTAATTAATCATCCAGGAAGTTTCCTATAGTTCCCAAAGCAGGGGTATTTAATTTCGTCTCTGCTTCTATGCTGCCCATGTGTCTGTGGCTTCATAATCATGCTGTTCTATAGCTTGTAGGTAAGTTTTTTTTATATATATTATTTATTCATTTTCAAGTAGAGAGAGAGAGAGAGAGAGAGAGAGAGAGAGAGAGAGAGAGAGAGAAAGCACACCAGGGCCACTACCTTGTGGGTCTGGCTTATGTGGGTACTGGGGAATTGAACCTGGGGCCTTAGGCTCTGGAGGCAAGTGCCTTAACCACTGAGTCATCTCTCCAGCCCATAGGTAAGTTCTTAAACTCACAACTGACCTTCCTTATTTCGCCTGCTGCCTCAGATGGCATTATTCACTGATCTGGCTTTAGAAGTCAAATGCTGATAACCACCAGCCAGCAAAGCAGCAGCAGGTCAAAAGGTGGACTCCTATGCGTAACCACTAACCTAGAAGAGAGACAGTGTTGAAACACAGTATGCTATTTTTCAATTTTATTTATTGTTGATAATTAGATACATTTTATGAGCAAGTCTTATCATCATAAGACCCCCATTTCCTCCTCCCTGTCCCCAATCTTCTGGGATCCCTCCATAGTGGGAATGCTGGACCAGTCCACGGGATAGGGGGTTATGAATTATATAAGAAGTAGCTAGTTTTTTCCTATGTGTGTAAGCAAAATAGACATAGTATCTACCCTGTCAGAGCAGTGGGCCTGGTCAGCATTATTCTGAACTGATGTTCAGATAACCTCTTTTCTGGTACCTGACCTTCGTGTAAGTCTGAGCAAAGCTCTTCCCTTCTCTTGATCCATTACCATTAGTACAATGAGAAAACAATACCAGATTAAAATTCCTTTAAACACTGACATTCCAGGACTCTGTAGACCCAGATGGGGGATGATGCAATGGAGGAATAAAGCATGTTCACTGCATAAGCCAGCTCTCTAGAGAGGCAACCATATAGGACTCAGAGTCACATGCACTTGGGTTTGTGCCCAGGCACAATCTTACAAACTTCAGAAACTTATGAAAACTTCATGGTCTATCAAAGTCTTCACAAAACAGCAATGGTATCCAGCTAGCTACATGTTTAGAAAGTGACAACTTGCTCTACAGTTCTTCCTTGTATATCCTACTGCTGGCCTTTTTAAAAATTAATGTCTTTATGATGAATAAGTATATATATATTATATGAGCAAATCTTGTGAAGGTGTCCCCATTTCCCTCCTCTCTGTCTCCTACCCACTGGGATCCCTCCTCGGTGCACGTACTGGATCTGTCCATAGGTAGGGGGTTATGAACTGCACCAGAGGTAGCCAGTGTTTTTTTTCTTCCCCCTTTGTACATTGTTGCTGAGGGAGGGCAGTGTCTCTGGATATTCTCTCCCACCATGACTTACATTCTTTCTGCCCTGTCTTCCACTCAATTCCCTGAGTCATGGTGGGTGAGTTTTAAGTCTGGTTTATTGTTGAGATCCTAAGTGTCTCTGGACTTCTGCTTTGGGTTGTATTGTATATCATTGGTGTCTCTTTCTATTGACCTTTCATGGGTTATCTGACTTGCTGTGGTGATTGGTCTCCTGATTATCTCATCATTTTCTTATAGGTCTCACTTGGGCCCAATGTGATAGGCCAGGGGTGGTTCATCTCCTGTCAGGTTGTCAGCCATCATCCCATGTTTTGTTGGTGGAATTTGGTTGTCCCCGTCTCTCTCACTGCCTTCTGAAAAATACAGACAGAATCTCCATCAGAGATTGGATCAATATAGGTTAAATGAGACAAACATTGCTATTTTGGCAAGATTCTAATGGGTATAACCTCTTTGTAGCTCTCTGGTAGTGGGCATTTCCCCTGGGAGCCCGGGGTTCTTGGTCTCCATAGGATTTTGCCATGGATCCCAGTTCTAGTTAAGGCCAAAATGAAACCTATAAGAAAGTGATGAGATAAACAGGAGACCAATCACCACAGCAAGTCAGATAACCCATGAAACATCAATGGAGACAGACATCAACAATACCCAACACAACCCAAAGCCTTTTAAGTTAAGCCTAATCAAGAACCCCAAGATTCTTTTACAATCATGTCCTAGTAGTTTGGACATTTATTCATTTACTTATGAGAGAGAAAGAAGAGAGAGGAAGGAAGGAAGGAAGGAAGGAAGGAAGGAAGGAAGGAAGGAAGGAAGGAAGGAAGGAAGGAAGGAAAGAGGGAAGGAGGGAAAAAAGAAGAAAGGAGGGGAGGGTACAAATTGCCATCCTGACTGTAAATGAACTCCAGACACATATGCCATTCTGTGCACCTGGTTTTACATGTACAGTGGGAAGTCAATCTCAGGCCAGCAGGCTTTGGATGTGTCTTCATCATTCATGCATCTGCCCCGCTCCAGTTTGGATATCTCCAGCACTGCCTCATCTTAAGCTGACCCCACACAGGATGAACAGCCTTTTCCTCAAACTGAAGTTTTCCATTCCTCTGCTTCAGTGCCTCTAGGCAGACTCTGTTTGTTACCAAGGAAGTCTCTTAAGTCATTTCTCCTGCTAGAATTCCGCAATAAACATTCTTACAAATGACTTACCGCCTGTCACAGCTTTCTGTTGCTCTCATTCCAGAAAGAATTCCTGCAGAATGAGGTCACGTACTAACCATGATTTCCATGTTTTACACCCCCTTTGGTCTAGCTGATCAGATGCTGAGCAACCATTTCTGGCTGCATCAATGGGTCACTTCCAACAGCTGTGAGAACAAAATACTCTAGCAATTCACAACAGAGCCCAGAGGATCCGTGACATGAAGCACATATGCCAAATCCAATCAGAGGACCAAATGGGAAATTCCAAGTTAGTAGATCCAATAACTGTGGAGTGGTATAAATGAGATGTTCTTAGCCTTTGGATAATATGCAAAGGTGCTTGCTGTGCCATAAACTTTCTTCTCTCATCAATGGCTCTATGATGTCAGAGTATTGTTTATTCTCTTTATGGTTTCAAAATACTGGAGGTCTTTAAAGGAACTGAACCAGGCATGCTGTGGAGAACACAGACCTAATAGTAGTAGCAGCTCTCCTCCCTAGCCATGAGGAAGCACAAGTGGGGGTCTCCATGTAGACCCTCACACTGCTCTTAGGAGTACTGCAGATATCTCCTGGGATCTCAGATGAGAACTCGGGCATTTACTCACCCTTGTGGCTGTGGTCTCAAACTGCTGAACTATAAATAAGCTTGCTATACCAGTTCATCATTTATTTTGCATAGCTATAAACTGGCTGCATCATGGTTGCAGGATTAAGGATATATAGATTGAACTTGATTCTTGAATAATCCTGATTTATGAAACTATTCCTGTTTTTATCTTCAGTATTCATTCTCCTCTGATTTTTACTAAAATAACATTTCAGAATTAGAAGCACAGCATTTCATAGAATCAACCGATTTTCTCATCAGTTATTCAACAGGACAGAGCTCCTGAGGGAGGTTGTAGGCTCTGAAGATGGAGTATTCAAATTCTAGCGCCATTCTCTTGAGAAATTCATCCAAATTCTCTGATAATTTCCTAAATCATAGAATAGCATAACCTAACTGTGGTTGGGATGATTAAAAATCTCGATGTATAAAGTAGCGCAGAACACATAGTAGGAACTCAATAGCTGTTAATGGTCATTTCCGGTGGTTGTGGTAGAAAATAAATGAGTAGTTGTAATGCAGAACTAACTATAGTCATGAACAGTGATTGTCCTCATAGCAGTAGCTGAAGTATCTTAGTAACAATAATGTAAATGTAGTGTTTATAGTGGTAGGAACTGAGGTAGGATCCAAAGGTCTCTGAGGTTGTTTACAGGAAGGGTTAACTAAAAGGAGGAGGTCCATCCTGCAGAGTGAGCCCATCCGCCAGAGTAGATGGCCCTCTCAGTAAGGGGTAGAATCTAAGGAAGCTGGAACAGAAGGAAAGCTCTCTTCCTTCCTTCCACCTAGCTGCTGGTCATTGATGGACATGCACATGCATCCATCCTGCTCAGCTATCCTTCCTCCACATTGGAACCAAGTTTCCTCAGCCTTCCAGCCTAGACTGAAGACCATTGGCTCTCCAGAAAGCCTTTAGGCCTTCAGTGCTAGATTAGGACTGCTGAGCATCCAGCCACATGGACTGAGCAGCTATTGGGGTCCTTGACTCTCAGGCCTGCAGACTGCTGTTGTGAGACTGCCATAAACTAATCCAATAAATCCTCTTTTTGCTACAATTCATGCTATCGACTCTGGTCCTCCATAGAACACTGTCTAATACAAATGGCTTATATTGTTTTAGAGGCTTTGTTAGCCTTTCTGGCAAACAGATCCCTGTGTTGTGGGGCAGAAGGGACCATCTCCAGTACTAGGATTCACCTGCAACAACCAGAGTAAAGCTTTCTCCACCTTGGCAGGGTAATTCTGGCCAAGATATCTCTATCTTGTTCTCTCTCTCTCTCTCTCTCTCTCTCTCTCTCTCTCTCTCTCTCTCTCTCTCTCTCTCTCTCTTTCAACTCTCTTCTTTAACTTTAAAGTTGTCTTTTGAAATACCTAACAAAGTAGGTTTCTATAGCAGTTATTCATACTGCCTCTAGTTGTGTGCATCCTTCCCCATAATACTTAGGGTCGAAAGGCATCAAATTCTAACCTCCCCCCATTTTTCTCTATGCTAGTCCCACTGCACCAGAGGACCACTTAAGATGTCTTATTTCCAGCACATAACTGCTCAGTTCTGCTCTCCTCCAACCACACTCATATGTCAACATATCAAACCTGTTGTGCCCCCTGCCACTCCCCCCCTACCGAGTTTATATAGTGTCTCTGGTTTACAGATGCTTTGCCTACCTATATCTCTTACTCACTGTGTTTCAAGAATCACCTTCTTTGAAAAATGTTTTCAAGGATGGAGAGATGGCTCAGCAAGTGAAAGTGCCCACCCCTTGACCATGAGAGTCTGAAAGTACCTGAGACATCCAGGATACTGTTCTCCAGCACCCATGTAAAAAGCTGTGTGTGGCCATGCACATCTGTCAGATAAGTCCTGTGGACAGGGGAGGAAGGGAGGGAGGGAGACTGGAGAATGTCAGGGCTCACTGACAGAAATTAGCAGTTCTGGGTTAAGGAAGAGACTCTGTCTCAAGGAAATAAGCAGATGGGTAATAGAAGAGGTCACCCAATGTTCTTCTCTGGCCTCTGCATATGGGCATACCAGCCACACACATCTGCCTACATGTGTGCATATGCTAAACACACACACATACACACACATCACACATCACACATCACACACCATACCGCACATACTCTGCATACATCCACATACTGGCACACAAATATAATAATAATAATAATAATAATAATGCCTTCTGAGTCTTCGTTGCCCACCAGAATGAGATGGTAAGACCCTGTTGCTAAAGACCCAAATATGCTTGAGCTGCAGGTCACTGAGAAATCAAGCTGGAGCTGAGCTGGAAACCTCCCAGTTAATCAGCTGACAGGTGGAAAAAGCTATGGCTGCATGCAGCCCTATGGGACTATGGGACAAAGAAGTCATTGATGGTGATGAACAGCAGTGGACCTTGCAAGCCTTAAGACTGACCAGCCAGGCCAAATGAGCCAATTGGTGCAATAGTGACACGTCTATTGTGGGGGAAACCAATTGCTCGCTAATTGGACTGGAGGCCTGCTCCACAGGAGGTGATACATGCCTGGTACTGAAGATCTAGTCAAAACCCTAAGGGGGGGGGGAATCATGAGCCCTGGGGGAGTAACACCTGCTGTTTTCTGGCTAAATGCATATATTATGCCAATAATCTGCCTTATGAACACTTTTAAAAATGAGCATACCCATACAATAATGCTACTCTCACTTTTAGCTAAATAAGCTTCTCTTTTTCAGATGGCGGTGACCACTGGGATAACTCAAAAATGGCAGTGGAATGTTCAGCACTGGGGCATCTCCATCACACTTACCAAGGCTCAGAGTCTATTGTTGAAGAGGTGGCAGAAAGATTGTAAGAGCCAAAGGAAGGGTAGGACTGCTTACAACACAAGCTTCCAGACAAAAAATGGCCTTGATATTCATGACATTGCAGAGCCTGATAATACCTACATATAATGGGAGGAAAAGATGATGATACCAAAACAAAACAAGAGACTAATTGGGGGGGATGTAGAGGAGGGTGGGGAGGGAATCATAATGGTTTATAGCCTATGATTGTGGAAGCTATCAATAAAAAGTTTTGTAAAAATGCCTTCTGAGTACTTTCTCTGTCCTGCTTCCCAAACTGTATTAGGGCCACATTCATTTTTCTCCCTTAGTTCTTTTCAACAATGTTTATACTAGGATTTATTATACAATATAAGCACCCAAT
>PVHP010026248.1:0-24825 GCA_004024765.1 Zapus hudsonius
ATTACCTATTATTATTCAGTAATTTCCTCAAAAAGATTCTGAAGTCCTACAAACATGTGTCAGGTAAACAATTGAATAATTTAAAAAATTGTTCAGAGATACTAATACAAGAAGATTAACTTCCCAAACCAATGAAAATATATTTATTTCTGCATTCATATAACAGGCTGCCTAGGTAAAGATGACATTTACACTCTGATATATGAGCTCACATACATATAGGCCACATAGCAACTTAGAAACAGGGAAAATAAAATTTGCTTCTGTTAATTGAAAATACACAAATAATTGTCATAAATATATACCCTTAGATTATAAAGAAACAGCAATTTAGGCAGAACAAGACTAGTGCATAATTTAACTGATAAATATAGATATATAAAAATAAATGTTAGTTAAAAGCAAAGGATGGTACCAATCAGAAAATCAAAACAATTGCTGAAAAAACACATGATGCTTTCAGGAATGTCCTTTGCATTTAGAAACCAGACTTGAAGGTCTACTCTAGCCCTATCAAAAAGTATAAGGTATTGGATTTTTGAAATGTAACACTTGTCATGAAACATAATCTTTTTTGACTAGAATTAATATTCTCTATGAAAGCTAAAGAATGAATTATTCTGTGTATTTTATCTATAAAACAGATTATATTGGCTAAATTACTATTGAAATTTTTATTAGTGTATCTTTCCTTTATAACAAAAAATTGATAAAATGAGATGCAAGTTTATGTAATTTTATTTAGCAGAAGCCAACAACATCAGTCATGAATTTTCTGGAGTATGGTAGATTCTCTTACAGTACTTTATGAGACTAAAAAAAAGTACATAGCCAGATGGTGTGAGTCTGGATAATTCACCTACATTACTCTGCATCTCATATTCACAAATACTCTTTAAAGGTACTTTTATAATTGATACATTAGCTGGAATTAATGGGCCATTGAATAAAATGAAATAAAGTATTTTTTCCAAAGAAATTGAACACAGTAATAACTTTGAGTAAAATGCATTAATCACTTGAAATAGCTATAGAATATATTTCACCAAGTTTTAATAAAACCACTGCAAAATCAAATCCACTGCGAATAGCCAAGCCTATCATTCCTTCAAGTCTATTAATATAAAAAGCCATAGAGAGATTGGATCAATAATGTCCACAGATACTGGAATGTGGAATATTAAATCTAATGTTATTCTCTAGATTACATGTCTTGATGATATGCTTGGAAAATGTATTTTATTTAATATTATCATTTCCTCAAATGTTTGCTCTTTCAAGAACTTATATTACTTTCATGGGTCTTATCAGACTATTCAGGAGGAAAAATGTATTAAGATTAAAGATATGCTAGAAGTAATAACATTTTCATAAGTCAGATTTATAAATCTCATAAAATCCATGGACATAGACCCACAGTATTCAGCATATTAGATAGCTAACATTATTTTGAAGGAAATATTTCTTGTCTCATTAATCCCTGTGTTTTAATTAATAGTTATAGGGGATACATATTCATGTTCCTAGCTAGCTTTCACAGTTTATAACACACCTATGAAAAACCTTTTCAAATAGTAGGATATAGTATTTTCTGAAATACGCTTATGGGTTTCATGCACTGACTAGGAAAACCACAGGTGTGTCCATAGAACAACAGCACACCGCTCAGCTTAGAAGAGACTAATGTCGATAAAAAGAGTTGATTATTTAGTTTTCTTATTTCAAAATCATGGGCTTAGCTCCTGCTAATCAGTGTCCATTGCTTTCTATCTAAGAGAGTTTAATCAAGTATTCTATGCTTCCCCATTTTTTGGAGTGAGCATAGACCACACTCAAAACAGTGTGGTCTATGCTCACTCCAAAAACCACACTACAAAATGATGCCACATAGATGCATTTCTTATCACTTTCACAAAAATGATGTTCATGAATAATGATATTTTTTGATACATATCATTATCGTGGCTGTGGACATAAAAATGACTACGATCCTCAGGCCTGCTTTCTTAGAAAACTGATACTTGTTGGATAGAGGACCATACTGTAAACCAAGACAGGCAAGCACAAAACTTGCAAAATCTGAAGATAAATATATCCAGAATTACATTGTGGAATAATTCTTCATAATAGGTTATATTAAGCCTAAACATAAATAACCTAAGAACCATAAAAATGTAAAAAGATCATGTGTGTCCATAGTCTTAGATGAAAATTTTCTTTATAGAATGAATAATATCACCTCTAAGTTAAAATGTAGAGACAATGTAGGAAAAAGCAGGCAGGGTTTTATTAAAAAGATCAATGAAATAAAAAGTTTTATCATTATACTAATAAAATGAAACTAGAAAGAAAAATATGACTCTGAGAAGACAATGTATTCTTAATATGTGAAGGGGAACATCTGAGTAAAAATCATGTGGTTCAACATGGAACCAGCACCATAAAGAAGGGCACACGCGTATCCTGTTGTCTTTTCATAATTCAAATCCCAAAATTAATCAACAAATTTTTAAAGTCAGGAGAGTTCTAATTATTTAATCTAATTATTTAATCTAACTGAATAATGACCAAATGCTATGTTAGGGGTTAAACAGGTAGCTTTCCAATATCTCTGTACCAAACCAGGTTATGACTATGAGTAAGAAAAAAGAGAAAAAGAATATCCTACAGAATATCCCTGGAAAAATGTCTTCTCTCACATACTCACGTACATATATGAATTTGAACTGAATCTGAAGGATAGGTGAGTCCATATGAAATTACATAGGAAAAATCAGTTATACGCATCCTTTAACAGAAGGTAGTTGTATATAAGCAAACATTGATTTTTATACTAATACAAAGGTCAGCTTCTGGGTGTTAGTGAGCTTATATCCCCAGAGCCAGTGACTCTTGGTCTCAAGTCTCTGTCCACATTTAACAAAGAATTGAGAAACACAGAGTAAGTCATTAAAGGTTTATTAAGAGGGTAAGAATAGAAGATAAGCCCAGTACATTGGAGGCAGAGAAGGATAGCTGTAAATTCAATGCCACCCTGAGACTACATAGTAAATTTCAGGTAGGTCTGGGCTAGAGTGAAACCCGACTTTGGAAAAAAAAAAATAATAGAAGAGGAAAAAAGATGCTAAGCCCAGATGATTTCCCCCTCCCAGGGAAACTCTCACATAGAGGCTTGGCTGGGATGCATTTACATAAATTACTTCATAAGTCTACATGTATGTGAGGGATTTTGATAGGTTATGGTGCCCAGGGGGACTGTTGACTCATGAACTGTCCATACATGGATGCTAAGCCTGGGGAAAGTTAAAGAGGAAAAACAAGGAAGCTGCTATTTATCACCATCTTTGATGAGACTGAATCATACTGGAGTTTTTGTCTTTGCCAGGGCAGGGTGGCATCCAAACTTCTTTGGGCCTGTGTATCTAGCTGACTACCTATAATTAAGATGAGTATTACCTGTTCAAAAGAATCATTGTTTTATGAGCTGTGTCACAAGAAGTACATGTAATCTATACTCATAGGATCTATCTGTCAGAAACAACTCTGAAAATCATCACTAAGTTGAAGCCCTTACAGAAAGGCTCCCTATCTGTCGCAGTCAGCCACACGGGGCCATTGGGACGAATCTCCAAACACAGTTTATGGGAGGAAACGATTTATTTGTAGCTATATATACAGGAGAAGTTCCATAATGCAAAAGAGGCTGCTTCTCTTTCACAGGTCCAAGCAGAGAGAGAAACCCATCACCAACACCATACACACAGAACAACAAACAGGCAGGAGGGCAAGGAGAGAATTCTTCCCCCTTTATATAGCCTTAGGGTGGGGTCCCGCAACCTATCCCAGACTTAATGGCTTCCTGAGTCTCTGGAAGTTCCTTCCTGTTCTTCCCACACAGGAAAGGATGTTTACTTCTATCTCCTTTGAGCTTTCTTATATCCTGCCCCCTACTGAGAGCCTGCCTTTCTGTAAATATCCTCAGAGACCCACCCAAGATTACTTAAAAGGTCAAGTTGACATAAAACTTAACCATCACACTATCCATATCACATTTCACAGCCCAACTACAGCCCAACTAGAAGAAAAGTGTTTCCTTCTGCTCCTCACCAAGCTGTATCCTGAACAATTTAAAGCAGAGGAATATGCTCAGGTTACACAAGAACCATGGAAAGGCCAAGGCTGATGAAATGACTCACTGGGAAGAGAAAGCACTTGCCATGCAAGAGAGAAGACCTATGCTCAGTTGTCCAGAACCCACGTCAATGCCAGGTGGGGTGGCATATGCATGCAAAGGAGATGTGATGATGGGCTGATCCATGGAGCTTGCTGGCTAGTCTAGCCAAATCAGTGAGCTCCTGTTTCAATGAGACTATCTCAACAAGTAAGTGGAGAGAAATACAGGGAAATATCCAACCTTGGCCTCTGGTCCTCACATGTAGACGCACCTATATACATGTCCTCATACACATACAAAACTGCATACACATGTGTGCACAACACAAGTTCTTATACATACAAAGACAAATAAAACTAACAATAAATAACTGCAGCTATCAGGCTATGCACTTCAAAGTTGACTGCACTGGCCTCCCTTTAAGCTGACTTTCTTAGGAGAAATTGCTAGTTTATTAAAGATTGTCCTGGGTATTTCACTGGAGCTCACTGAACTCATTTTGTGCCTGCTGGTCGGTTCCATGATTTTTTTTCAATTCAGTTTCAGTGACTATAACTTACCATCTCCTAATATAACCATTTCTTAACCTAGTCCTTCCAAAGGACACATGACTATGCCCTCTCTTTGCCCCCAACCACAAACACCAGGTAAAGGCTAAGGACAGCTTCATCAACACTAGGAAATAAGGGGAGGGGGATAGAGGGCATCCCATGGATCTGAAATAGAAGAGAATATTGCTACTGGAAGTCACCCAAGCACACAGTCCTAAATTCCTCTTGCGTCTTTTTGAGTCCCTATCTGAATATTCACTCCTATTCCTCATCTCAAATTATATTGTCACATTAGCAATTCATCAGCAAGATTGTATGACGATATCCAGGTACCACCAGTAGCAATGCTTTACTTTCAGATATATAACTTCAAGTAAGTTACTCAACTGTTTTCAATAAGTTTGCTCATCAAAGAATACAAATAATAGTACTTATACTAGACACTGTGATTATTCTATACACATCCCCTGGGACAGCCCCAAGAGTAATCTGCAATAGTTTCCATACTCTTATCTGGCTTCTGAGATTTTTTTCAGTCAAATGACTGCAGAGATATTCAGCCTTTAGGAGGGCTGAAAGTGCTCAGTAGTTCATGCAAAAATTAGACACCAAAACGCCAAATCATCCAATCAATACATGGACCAATGAACTGAACAAACAGTTCTCTGAGGAAGAAATGAAAATGGCCAATGCATATTTGGGAAAGTGTTCAACATTCTTAGTCTTCAGGGAATTGCAAATTAAATTATGAGCAAAAGGAAACTTGATACACTTCTTGTAGGAATGGAAGTGTTGCAACCACTATGAAAAATCAGTATGAAAGTTTCTCAAACTTCTAAAAATGGAATGATTGTAGGACCCACTGCTGCATATCTACCCAAAGAAATCAATCAACATATCACATAAATATGTGCACATCTAGGCTTATTGCTGCTTTATTAATAACAGCTAAGAAACATAGCCAGCAAAATGTATTTTCAGAGCCAGAAATCTAGTTAGAACTACAGGCCATTCATGTACCATACAGAAAAGTGAGAAGTTACACACACAATAAGAGCAAAAGGTCAATGACTACAAATGCAGACCAATGTGGGAGAAAGACAAAAATAAATACAATTTTAAAAAAACATCTCTTCTTCAACAACAAGACCATGCCTCCTAAGGACAGATAGTATGAAAGCATAAACAGAATGAGGAAAATGGATTTTAAAATGTAACTTTAATGGAAGCTACTCTATCTCAAAATGCAAAATCCCTATACCTTCTGCAAGGTGTTATTGAGTAATGACACTTTCTAAATTCCCTTGAAATCATTGTGTCCACATATGGACATTCACTCCCATTTCTAATCTCAAATTATGTTTTGTCATGTCAGCAATTCGTCAGGTAGATTGCACGATAAGACCACTGATAACTATGCTAAGATCATAGAGATGGCCAGATTTAAATGCAATGTTTTTATCATCCATTATTACAGAAATATTAAAAGATGAAAATTAAACAAACATCACTTTAGTTAGGTTGAATTGCAAAGTTGAAAATTATAATGTTTAAATCAAACATAAAATACTGCATATATTCTGTGTCTATTTTTTATTTATTCATTTTCAAGCAGAGGGAGAGAGAGAGAGAGGGAGAGAGAGAGAGAGAGAGAGAGAGAGAGAGAGAGAGAGAGAGAGAGAGAGAGAGAGAGAGAGAGAGAGATCGATCACACCAGGGCCACACCTTGTGTGTCTGGCTTATGTGGGACCTAGGGAATTGAACCCGGGGCCTTGGGCACTGGAGGCAAGTGTCTTAACAGCTGAGCCATCTCTCCAGTCCTATTCTGTGTCTATTAAAAGTACAAAGAAATTCAAGTCTTCCTGAATTCCTTCATGTTTTCTCTCTAAGTCCAATGAGTTCTTGATATTTTGGTGGAGGTATGTTTCCTTCCCCACTTGTAGCTTAGGCTCTTCTCAAAGATCAGTAGAAAGCTTTTCCTAGAAGGAGTT
Source organism: Zapus hudsonius (assembly GCA_004024765.1). Lineage (NCBI taxonomy): Eukaryota > Metazoa > Chordata > Mammalia > Rodentia > Dipodidae > Zapus > Zapus hudsonius. The sequence continues at coordinate 6,717 of PVHP010026248.1, forward strand.
CCCAAACATTTGTTGAGTGCAAATTTTATAAAATCAGCTAGAAGGCAAGGGTGCTCTTGAATGGAATACAATTATTCCTATCTTATTCCTATTTTGTGGTGCAGCTTCACTGAAGGGAAAACATGAAACTAATGCTAATCATGAAAAGATCTGGTTAAGCACCTCACAGTAATTGGTTACTTGGTTTCAGAGAGTGGGTTAGAAATTCCAAAAGTGCTTTATGTGCACAGGCATCACCCCTTAATGTTGGACTCACTACTTACAGTTTTAATTACCTACAATCATTCACAGTCTAAAAATATCCAGTGAAAATTTCCAGTGATATTTTTTTAATTTTATCTTTATTGTCTAAAATTAGATACATAGATTGAGCAAATATTGTGCTTATATTCCCACTTCCCTCCTCCCTGTCTCCAATCCACTGGGTATCCTCCTCAGGGGGCACACTGGATCAATCCATGTGCCAAGGGGTTATGGATAGAACAGGATGCAACAAGGTTCCCCCCTTATGTATTGTAGCTGAGGAGGGCAATGTCTCTGGGTTATCTATCCCACCATGACTCTGTTTTTAAATAATTTCCCTGTTACTAGATGGTCATCATTGTACCAGTGTATGTCTTGTTATTTATAATCTCTTTTTGTACCTTTTATGCATTAAGCCATATCATAGGGGTGCATGCATAAGGAAAACTTAGTATACAGAAATTGTTGTATATTCTTGGGCTCATGCATCTGCTTGAGGTCTTGGAGCATATATTCCATGGACATGGGGGTACTGTGTTAGGTTTTCATGCATAATGTAATGGGGTCTACGTAATGATAAGTGTTCTCATGATCAATGATAGTAGTAACCTCTGTGGAACTAAACGAGAGGAGGTCCCACCAGTATGACCTCATCTTTACTTTAAGGGAGAGATGATGCACAGATTAATAAAGAGATACATGGATCCTCAGTTGGCTGATAGGTGGAGGATGGTAGACTGATAGCAGATATTCCTGGACTCATGTGTGAGTACATGGAAAAGGGGGTACATGAATATCCCTAGTTCTGTCCACAAGGAGACAGGGGATCAGAGACAACCATTTATGCAACAAGCACAAACAGGGCCCATATTTATTTTTAAAATATAATTATACATCATAAGAAACCAGTGTTGTCTAGCAAATGCTTGAGGTAGAAGACAGAAAGCACATGTGGGTTTGTCCATCTTCTACTGCCAGAAAATAATGAAACAAAAAAAAAATAAAGGTGAGAGCATAACAGACGATACTAGACACCAGAAGTCAAGCTTAAAAATACCCAGTGACCAAGGTAAAAACAAGAAAAAATTATTATATAAAAATAAAGAATAAAACAAGCACCCTGAGTTCATTCAACATATGTAATTGATGAAAGAATGAATGAGGATGAAGGACAAATCTTCTTAGAGAAATATCCCAAACATAAAAAACAACAGACTAAAGGAACAAAGTCACCAGCATTATATTATCATGGCAGCCCTCGCTTTAGGACAGGCTCATGGATAAATGCCCAAACCAAGGGGCAAAATTTAAGAGATCAAGGAGTGAGTCCTCATGGATATATTAACGTTGAGTTTTCACTCTCAAACCTAGACTACTTACCCTGAAAATGGTTGTTATGAAGGGACTCAGCTTCCTTGACATTCTTGCTCTCTCTAAATGGTTGTTATGAAGGGACTCAGCTTCCTTGACATTCTTGCTCTCTCTCTCTCTCTCTCTCTCTCTCTCTCTCTCTCTCTCTCTCTGCACAGTGTCCCTCCCTCTGCTTTTTCCCTAGGCATAGCAGCAGGTGGTCCTCACCAGTATTAGAGCAGATGTGGTTGCCCAATCTCTGATTTCAAACCTCCCCAACTGTGAACTAAGTCAACTACTTTTCTTTATCTCGTCTCAGGTATTCCGTGTAGCAACAAAACATGAACTAAGACATGAATAATTTAGTACATTCGAATTTACAGAATCTACAAAATCCATGAGCATAACTTCACTAGTGTGAGGTCACAGAAAGTGAGGGAAAATGTGGAGACAGACTCTCTCTTGCTTGGAACAGGGTCAGAATTTAAAATGTTTAATGCATGGTGGGTCATGGACAGGTCCCTAATCAGAAAGTACATTACTCAAAAAAACTGGTAACATTCAATAAATTCAATCTTTTAAATTTAATATAAGCACATTTTTAGAAAATGGAATTATTTTAACATTTTTGTTTGCAGAACTGTGTGTACAATATTTATTACTTCAGGTCTTATGCTACCAATGTTCAAGTTTAAACCTCTTGAAGAGAGGTCTCTCCCCAAGGCTATAATTCAGATATTACTTCAAAAGGGTTAGATCAGTCAGTAGAAAATCTGGAAAGCTTAGATATGCAGGACTGCTTCTGGTGTGCAAATCACTGTGTAATCAAGACAGAGCTCTACATAATTCAGCTACCCTGTACTTAGGAGACCCTGCAGAAGAGTGAGTATGCTGTATGATTCTATAATCAAAGTGCCAGGGAGGCAAAGGCAGAAGAATTTGTAGGCCTTCGTAGCTGCCTTAAAAAGTAAAGTGGATACCCAGCTGATTGGGGAAGGGAGGAGGGAAATTGGGGAAATGGAGCACCAACACATTATTTGCTCATTCAGTGTATCTAAGTATGGATAATAAAAATTTAAAAAAAAGTAAAGTGGAGACATTGCTCCCCTACCCCATGGACTGATCCAGTATGCCCACTGAGGAGGGTCCCCCAGTAAGTTGAGGACAGGGAGGAGGGAATGGTGTACCATCACAAGATTTGCTCATACAATATATCAACATATCTAGTTATTGATAATAAAGATATTTAATTAAAGAATTAAAGTGGAGAGTGATGAGGGCACCTGATGTTGACCTCTGACATACACATACATATAGGAGCCTGCATGTCTATGGATGTTACATATGTAAGCACACTACATACATATATATAAATGAATAAAAGAAGTAAAAGCGTTGTGGCTTTCTTCATCAATTGAGCATGGAAATTCATTCTCTTCAATTTCATTTAATTGCTTAACTTTTATATGTAATGGACTAGCAGTAAGCCCAGCACTTTAGCCCTGAGGCACACTGTTCCCCAGATACAACCATACTGCAAGCACAAAAGGGAGGAGCCTAGAACCTTCACATGCTGGATCATGCCAGGCCCACTGGGGCTCTGGTGACTCTCTCTCCCTCCATGTCACACCCTTCCACTTTCTTCGACAACTCCTGCTTGAAGCTATAATTTCCCAAGTCTCTGGACCCCTTGGTACTCATCTCTTCCAGCTTTGTGAGCTAAGAGCAAAACTTGAGAGATCATTCATGTCTTATTAGGCTCTGCCCAGGGATAATATTTTTAAATCACTATTACTAGTAATACTGTTACTATAACTGCTACTACTACTACTACTACTACTACTACTAATAATAATAATAATAATAATGCTATTTTGCTTAAGAAAGGGGAGCTATTTGGGCCATTCTTTTCATGTCTTTATTCCTTTTCCTAAATTAAAAAGTTATTGATATCAAAATAATGGACAAATAAAAAGCAATGCAACATAACTGAAAAGTTTATGTGAATTTTCTGTCTCACTTAAGAAAAAATTAAACTGTCAACAACAGGATCATAAAAGTGTGACTTTTTCTTATGCAAAAAATCTAAATGTATATATAAAATTCATTCCAAAAATTAAAAAAAAACCAATGCAACAAATTAATAGAGATAACATCAAGCATGTGGTTTAGCCATGGCCCTTGTGATGGTTAAGAATTCCCTTTTATTATAATCCATTCTATCAACTCTGTTTCCTCTAGAGAACACTGATGAATGCATCCCTGTTCAGGATGTGGCATGTGCTCTCTACACACCGTCTAGTCTATTGTAGTCACTCTTAGCTTTGTGACTCAGCTCCCTCCCTATACTCTCCTGACGTTTTCTTGCTACTGTTTAAAATTTGCTTACCTCCTCCTGTCCTTGCCCAAACTAATTTGAGTTGTTGCTGTTCTTGATATATTCATGCTTTTGGCTATTTCAAAATATTTTTGTTTTTGATTCTTGTCTTTGCTGTGTCAATGCTCAAAATCCAGGCTTTGTGCATGCTAGGCAAGTGCTAACCCCAGACTTTTTCACTGTTATCCTTGTTACTTTAGAGAGATGGTCCAGGTATATAATCCCAATTTCCCAAGAAGGTGCACAGAAACACTGGTTCATTCCATTTAGAGAGAACCACAAATCAGAGAGACAATTCCTTTCAAGTCCATCTTGGTGAATCTGTGAGCTTATTACAGGAACATGGGTGACCTTGGCAGCTGCATGACCCGTTGATAAGTACCAACCAAGCAAACTCCACACCACATAGAAGTTTCAATGCTGCATAGCTTACAGGAGCCTACTTCACTGAAGAGTGGCCTTGCCTGCAGCAGTTGGTACTGCTTACATATCTTCTAGGAGGGGCCTCATGAGACTTATAAGTTTCATGAGTTTCTGAGTTTCATGAGCCTCCTGAGCCTCTCTGCTCCCTTCAGGAAGGTATGCATAAATTCAGTGGAAATAACTAGACAACAGTGGACCCCATGACACCTTTTAAAAAATCACAGAAGTAGGTTCAAAGCCCAGGTACATTATTTGTCACTGAAACTCAATGTAAGATAGCTTAAATTTCCTGAGCCTCATATGAAAAATTGACTTTTTATTGACTTTATTAAAAACATCTTCATATTAATTTTCACATGTAACTTTGAACTTTCCTTAACACAAAACACACTCTATTAGCTGACTTTCTGTTATATAATCAAATGCTTTAGGCAATTAATTTACAAGGAGAAAAGGTCTATTTTGTCCTCCAGTTTTACACATGTCATTCTATGATTGAGGACTCCATTGCTTTGAGTCTCTGGTGAGGCAATGCATCATGGCAGGACTGTGGTGAAGAAAACCTACCTCATGAGCCTAGAGACAAAGAGAGAGAGGCCAGTCCTACAATTCCCTTTGAGGGAATGTCCCCAGTGACCTCAGGAAGTCCTTTAAGTCTCTACATCCTGAATATTCATAGACCCTCACCAACCACTATAGGCACAAGGTCTTTAAGTCATGGACCTCTGGGTCCTTCATCCGATTTCTAGCACACACTTTGGTATTAATGGCTATTCAAATATTGAACTAGGAGAGTCAAATCACATGTGTGTTTGTCATGCCTGACTGCCCATTACCTGTTGTGCAACTAGCATTCAATAGTAATTCATCTTATGATGAAATTGATGACTTTGTTTCCCAATCTATGAAATAACCAAGTAAAGGTTTTTAAAAGTTTGTTTATATTTAATTATTTGCAAGCAGAGAGAGATAGAGATAGGAGAGAGATAGACAAAGAGACTGGGTACACCAGGGCCTACAGCCACTGCAAATGAAGTCCAGATACATGCACCACTTTCTGTATCTGGCTTTACTAGGGAACTGAGCCTGGGTCATTAGGCTTTGCAGGCAAGTGCCTAAGCCACTGAGTCATCTGTCCCGCTCTTTGTTTTCACCCAGTAAATTTAATTCTCTTATTTTATTATTATGAGAAAGCAATAAGAACATGATAATGTTTTAATAGCATCATCACTCAAACTTTTCTAAATCTTCATCTTAATGGACAGTAGTGGAAACCTTTAAATATGATTTTAGTCATTTTAGTTTTTAATATATAATTTATAACATTATCAATGATACTTTACATTTAGTACATTAAGAAAAAATTAAGTAATGGGTAAATTTTGAATTTTATCATAGAGCTTTTCTAAAGAAAATTATCATACTATGCATTTTTATTATGCATATGAATTTGGGCAAGCTTCTGAAATACATTATGAATCAGTGGGTTAAATTGTAAAATGGGCCTGTACTAATGGAATTAATTGTGTTATAAATACTTTCCTAAAGTAGCTGAAATTAGATCATGAGATGATAGCATTTAAAATATCAGGGAAAGGCATTATCCAATGAGAACAAGGTTCAGAGTTTGGTCATGAAAGTGGGTGGGTAAAATAGTGGTGGTTGATGAAATTAATCACAGATTAATTAATTAATTAATTAATCACAGATAGAGAACATGCATCATTGGCAAAAATAGTCCATGGATTTTTTTGCTTAAAGATGGATGAATGAGGACTTATCTGCTATTGGTGATATGTGAGAACATGTTGGCCCAATGGTTGAGGGGAGGGTTTGAAATTTTTCTTCATTTTTTTACAGTGGGCAAAGCCTTGATCCAGAATTTCTGTAAATGTACTTTCAAGAAGAAAATATCTGCATACATTTAAAGATATAATTTAAAGTATATCATAAATAAATTTTTGAAGTACTAAATAAGAGAAAAAATATGGATTTGTTAAAGGCATGACACATTGATATCATAAATGCTGTGAACGCATAGAGCAATGCCCTCATAAAAAATAATCTACAATATTTTATTAAATACGAAAGCAATGTTATATGCATGACATTTTCTATGGTACTGATTGGTAATTAAACAAACTATTTATATTAATGAAGCTTGTCACTATGCCTATTGTCACTGTGCCTAGACATTATCCACCAGACAGGACTTAAAGTATAGCATGTACGATCTTGTCATCCACCTGTTTGGAAAGCTCCTCTGAATTTAGGAGAGGAAAGATATTCCTTATCATATGTTTCATGCCTCTGTCTGGTCTGGTCTCTCCCCAGCACTCTATACATGTCTTACAAACATTTCAGTAGCTAGCATTTCCACTTCCTGCTTGCCATTCCACTCCCCTGCCACTCTCACCACACCTCCATCACTGCTCTTCTGCCTCACACTCTCAAACCATACCCGTCTCACCTCATACTCACTCTTGCCTGTGTGTCTCACATTCTCAAACCACAAGGTCCAGTGTGTCCCCAGCCATGCTAAGTCTCAGCCAATTTGCCATCTTCAAAAACTAACTGAAAGACTGGCTGGATGAACAAATTCAGTATTCCTTAGTGGACATGAGAGCCCTGCCTAATTTGCTTACATAATTCACTGACCTCTCCACCATAACTCTTATGGTAGTTATCACTTTATATAATGAATGATTATGTGACACACATCAACCACCTGAATTAGATTATTAATTCCCTAAGTGAAAAATCTGTATCTCTTATGGCTCATTCTCCCCTTGCATGGGATCAGATACAAACAGTATAAATAAAATGAACACATAGTTTATGAACAAAAGTTGCACTTATTGGATGCTACATTTCGCTATTATTGGATGATTTTTTTGAAGATCACTTGTTTTTCTCTGAAGAGTACAGTAGCACAGAATGTGAATGTGTTTGTGTTGAACAAAGGTTCAATCAAAATGTTAAGAAAATATAGGGAAAAACCCCACTTGATTTTGCAGAACTTACTAAGAGAAAAGGAATCCATATATATGAAACTATTTCTGGAGTTCTCTGGAGAAAAGCATCCGTCAGAGAGGTGCACCTTGAATGGCTGAACATGACACTTGATATCTTCTCTGAGTATTCAGAGACAATGTGTTTCAGTAGAAGATTAGGAATTTTCTGCTCATGTTACTCAGCTTTCGCTGGAGCACAAATGTTAAGAGCATCACTGCCAATATTCACAATTTCACTAGTGCTATGGTGAATCTGAAGTTTTAAGATTGATATTATCTTTCTTCCTCTATTGTTCAGTGCTCACATATCTAATTTATTCATTAATTGCCGGATATTTTTATCCATGTAAGTGGCATTAACTTTTTCTATTTCTCATATGAAGTAAAGACAATTATGTGTATGTGTGAATGTGTGTGTGTTTTATAAAGTTATTCTCCAAAAGAACACAGCAGATTAATTATTCAGATTGGCATACTATAATTTAAAATTATTGGCTTGCTTCTGATTTTTAGATTGGCCTTAGAGCTGTTCATGGGAAGTCTCTGGGGCTTGATACCATTTTCCTTAAATTGCCTATTTCCAACAAATAAACACTGGAAATTGAAAGAGAAGAGCACTTATGTCTTAAAGATACACACCTGGGAAATCTGTAGCCTCATAGTGATGACTGAACAAAAAGATGTCAGGATGTTCAGTTTACAATTACTGATGCAATAAAACTAATTTTAAGGCATTTATGGTTTCACAGAGGTCATCACAGCAGCTCCTTTAAAACACCAACTCTTGAATAAGTTTAAATTACTAAAATCTCACTAACCATTAAGGAAAAGAAAAAAAAAAGTAAGATGGTTAAGCCTGGTTGGCATTAGTTTTCAGGTGCTTAAATCTGCCTGACTTATGTGAATGCAATAGTACACGAATACTAGGTTTAACTGGTATGTGAGACATGTGTGTAAAAATAACTAATATATAATTTATACAATCAATCCTGTCTGTGTGATCTGAAAATTATTACTAAAGGCGATGAATGAAAGAGTCAAGCTGTCATTCAAAAGAAAAAAAATATATGGGTTTTAGGGAGACAAGAGGATTGCAGGTTTCAGCAGGTAAAAATGCAGTGAAGAAGTAAAGATCTGAGTGACTTGGGTATCTCAAAATGAGGACAGACAAGGAGTTGTGTTTTGCTCCAAGAGCACCCCAAGAAGACTCTCCATGCAAATAAAAATGGCCCAGTGGCCCCATTAGAAACTTATAAGCACATGGTCTACAGAGTCAGAAACAAACAGAAAGCAAAAGGCGAAAGGCTTGAGAGGCTAGCTGGAAGGACCAGGAAAGAGCGCCAGCAGGATGGGAAGCCACACTTCCTGGTGCTGTGTCCATTATGAGGTTATCTGAACAACTGGGTGAGTCTTGGATAAATGAGTATTCAGCTATTTTAAAAGCTGTCATTTTCAAAGACTATTGATGTAAGTATATCCCTATATGATCACAGATAACATGGGCTCATACTACACATGTATCATGCCCTTGCTGTACCAAAGAGGCAGGAGTTAGAACATCTGCATCTCTGTAGCTTGCCAGTTACATTCCGTGGAAACATCACTTTTCCATGTAGGTCTCAGGCAAAGAATGTAGGGGTCACAGCCAGTTTCAACACTGAGTGGCCATGTCATGATGCAAGACTGTGACAAATAATTTGGACCTCAGACACAGGTACCATTATTAACTAGCCTCTCAAGTACCCATCCTTTTAAATTGTCTGCACACATATGCACCTCTTCATTTTTCTCTGTCTATGGTGGCACACTTATTCTCTAGAGATCACATAACTAATGGTTTTGTCTACCCCATTTTCCCTACTCATTCTTCATAGCAGAATGGGATATTTCTAAATGACATAGCAAGCACACATAACAATTAGCACAAAGTATGAATGAAGGACAGAATGAACTTGGGTAAGAGTGACATGTTGGGCTTCTGTATGGTCCTAGATAATTCAGAATAAGTAGCCTACAGTGATTCAAAATCTAGCAAACTGTAGGATGTCGAAACCCAAGATGGGCAAGTGCATATCTCAGGATGTTTGAATTGAGAAGTGACTGATGGAGGACTTGTCAGGTGGGTTGTGCTACTGTCTTAATATCTTTAGGCTCCTCCAAAACTCACGGTGAAATTTGGTTCCTATAATTTAACAGTGCTAAGAAGAAGATTGTCATATGTGTCTGTCTCATGAGGAATTTTTGCCACTGCCAGAGACTGAGTGGATTCTTTTTAGTACTCAGGGTTCTTACTCAAGTGTAGAATTAGTCACACTATTCTTAAGAAAGACTGCATCTGTGCTGTCTCCTCTACGCTTACCTATGGCCCTTCTACCTGTTTTCTATGGCAGGATGCCACACACAGCACTCACCTTAATCTAGAAGACACTGGTACCAGGCTTTTGATAGCCTTGAAAGGCATGCACAATGAACTTATTTCCTTAGTAAAATTAAGTACTTTCAAGTGTTTCAATACAGTAATAATAATTAAGCTAAAATAGTGCATGTTACCTTAAGGTCAAATAACTTTAAATGAATTTTATATGTGAGGCTCAGAGACATCAGACAATAGGCCCAACATCATATACAGACTAATCCATGTCATTTATGTTTGTTTTGTGTTAAATTAATTAATTGTTACAATGGCATTAGGAAGACCTTCCATGGGAATTGCAGATGAAGTTTAACTTGCCATTAGCCAGGAAAAGACATGGGGATGAGTATTGCATAGAAGGCAAGAACAAGAGAAGTTGAAGACAGCTCCTCCCAAGAGAATATGAGAATTAAATGGGAAAGTAGATTGAGACTCATATGATGCAATGCTACAGTACTGGGAAAGCGACTCCAAAGTAGAACATCTGAAAGGCAATAATAAGTATGATTATTCTTTTTTTCCTAAGTAGTAGAAAAACCCAGAAAGGGAGATTGAAATGATATATATTTGACTTTCACAAAAAATCACTTTGATTACTTTATAAATTATCCATATGATACAAGGTCAAATATGTAAAAATTGTGACAATAAAGATTTTGCAATAAGTAACAAGCATAATAGGATAGTGGGCCAAATTTGAATTGTAGGTTTAAATTTTAAAAGAAAGTTAAAGGGGGAGAAAAATCAAGTTTGCAAAATACGTCATTGAGTGTCAGAACTTGATGACTGTTGAACTATGGAAGAGGAAAGAGGGAAAATCAAACAACAATCCATCTTTCATCATGAGGAACACAGAGAAAGCAGCAAATATAAAAGGTGAAGAAGGATGGTAAGGCTTAGTTTCTTGAAAGTGAAGCATGAGGGAGCTATACCAAAGGAGACACCCAAGCACAAAGGGAATGCAGGTCATTTTGTGCCTTGGGAGTAGCTCCAGAATCATGTGGTATGTAAAAAACAGGGAACAGACAGCAGTGAAACAGACAAGATAGGATGTCACAAGCTGAGAAGACAGCCAAGAGACAGCCTGGAGGAGCAGTCCTTGTTAAGTAGGACAGCAAAGTGCCCAAGATAAAGCTTGGGAAAAAAGAAAACAGAGAAATAGGGCACAGCAAGAGTGCAGACCCCCAAATTAAAGAAGCGCTGCTTTTCAAAAATAAATGCACAATCGTGAATTTCACCAAATATTGTAATACAAGTTAAGGGGTTGGAAACATTGTCCCTGAAATCACTGACAAGTAATGATCACCTCTGTCAACAACTGCTTGATTTTTTTTTCATTTGTAAAGATTACTTTACTGTCCTAGAAAAATATACATTGCAAATTTGAGGGTTACAACTTAACCACTTTAGAGGATTCCTGAAAGTATCACGTTAATCATAATTAATCATGAATCTCATGAGGCATGGGTGCAGAAATTAACTGTGCAGACTCCAAGAGCTAAGCAGCTAGCAAATATGGAATAAATGGGAGACGATATTGGGTAAATTTTACTTGCAGTGTAAGAAAAAAAAACTGAGAATATCTCATTAATAATAAGAAGGAACCAATAAAAAGCACACAGAAAACAGAATAGAATAACTATCACATAAATCAATGCAAGGGGAAGAGAGTGGAAACATTGCAAAGACTTGCAACTTTGTACCAGCATCTGATGGAAGTAACTGAATGTTGTCATTGGAAGTAATGCATTGGAGGGGCTTATTTTGCAAAGCTGACTTTGGAAACATCACGCTTGAGCTGACAAAGGTCCATATCCAGGTGAAGGACTCAAGTCCAGAGTTCAAAATGGAAATGTACATTAGGGAATTTTCAGAATGTGCACAGAAATTCAACTGCATGATTAAACAAGGTTGCCTAATCCCAAAGATACACAGAATGACAATTTGGCTCAGTTCTGCCCAAAGCATTTTTATTTAGTTTGGATTCGCTACAAATGTACCCAAATATGAAAACCTGTAGTTAGGCTGGGTACTGAGGTCCATCCACTGAGCCATGAGTTAAAATAGTGTGGGCCTTTCAGTGAGAACTTTCTCACATGAAATCTCTTTCTTTTGGTGATTTATACCTATATCTCATTCAACCTTCTGGACACCAGTGAAACGGATGCAATCCTTGCTATGACTTCATGTGTTAGAAAATCAGGTCTCACACACACACATACACACACACACACACACACACACACACACACACACACAAATAATAATAATTGCTCCAGACCCTTTGGGCTAATTATTCAGCAGACCAGGATCCAAGGCCAAGTAGCCTGATAAGAAAGACTAAAGTCAGAAGCTCTAGAAAGAGTTGGAAGAGAAGGAACACTCAAAATGACACCCATATGTAAAATGTAAGAATTGTCACCATCCATTCTTAGTCATGTTGTAAGACTTGCTAGAGTTATGGGAAATATATTTGACAATCCTGACATTCTTAAGTACAGAAGTGTAGAGTTTATTTAGGGAGAATGACCACCCCTGAGTCCCCATTTAATAAAGCAAAACTCCTTCTTATCTCTTTGTTCAGAATATCAGCTAGCACATCAGAAAAAGCTATTGTCACATTAACTCAGTTCATTTTGTCCTGATGGGTCAGAAAGGGAATTCACTGTATCCTATGAAGATTCGCAAACATTCTATTTCTTTCTGTTCTTGCGTTTACACAGAATGTGATTTAAATTCAGTATTACATAACATTTGGAAACTGCAGCATTTTTGTACTGTCTCTGTTTAGCTAGGCTGGCTCCACTTTTCTCGTTTTCTTGTTGTGGGGATTTGGATAGGATGTGGAATGAAATGTGGAAGAGCAGGAGAAAGGAGGTAGCCAGCCCTGGCCACCAGCTATCCTGTGAGGTCAGTCTGCATGCAGAGACTTTGACCACCACCATCACCTGGGACACCCTGTGAGGTTAGGATACAGGCACACTTCAGCTCATGCCATAAATTGTTCTGTGAGGTCAGCCTGCACACAGGGCCTTGGCTCCCTCTGGTGGTTGCCCTGCGAGGTCAGGATGCACCCAGGGTGCATCAGGGTGCATGCTACCTTACTCTTCCCAGACCCCTAACCCTCTCTCCCTCCACCACACACACCTACTTGCCACATGAGTACAGTACCTATGCTGAGGTTCCCGCCCACACACTTTCATGTGGGGAGCAGTGTGTGCCTCAAGAATTCAGTCCCACACAGAGAAAAGCTGGTGCCCAGCTGCTCTGTGGTCACCTCAGCAATCCTGTCTGTGAATCAACAGCAATTATCTGCACAGCTGAACACCATGCAGGAGTGGCTTCAGGAAACTCAGAGAAAATCCAGGATTATTAAAAACAAAACAGGAAGTACAAATCCCAACAGGCTTATCAACGTTTATGTTGTTGTTGTTGATCATGTGGAGATTGATTTGTTTGGTTACTTGGTGGTAAGTAGAGAGGATGATAGGTATTCACAATTTAGTTTTAATTTTTACTTTTCTCTTTATTATGCTTTGATTCAGATTTGTTCATGTTCCTGTACTTTGTAATAATACAGTAGTTTTGTTTCTCTATTTGGTTATTTTATAAATACTTGAAATTGTATATGCTAATTGGTAACCCATTCTGTTTTAACCTGTTTCACCAAAATCCACTTTTATACCCTCTTTCCTCTGTACTCCTTTCCTTCTCTATATTACTATTTAAATAGCAATACACTTAGTTTTTAAAAAATCTATAAACCTCACCTTCTCTAACTAGTACCCTAGTACTCTAAACAATAATTGGGCACAAATGTAAATGTAATGCAACAGGGTCTACTTGCACTAGGAAAACTTAAGATTAACATATGGTGCAACACTGTATGTCACCACTAGAGAAAGGAGGAGAACACATTTTGTCCTGAAAACATCGTTCTAGGATGACTCACATGAAACTAAGCAAGCAACAAAATAGAGTTGAATAATGGAGAATTTAAACCTAGAAGACAAAGACATTGCAACAGATGTGCAAAGCATAACAAACACAAATACTGTAAGACAACAACCCACCCTCAAGTCTCTTATGATGGAAGCTAAATTCACTGAATGATTTAAAATGCCTTTTAAAGTGCTCAGAATTCTATTTTTAAAAATATTTTATTTATTCATTTTCAAGCAGAGAGATACACACACACACACACACAGAGAGAGAGAGAGAGAGAGAGAGAGAGAGAGAGAGAGAGAGAGAGAGAGAGAGAGAATGCACCAGGGCCACCACCTTGTGGGTCTGGCTTATGTGGGTCCTGAGGAATTGAACCTGGGGCCTTAGGTACTAAGAGGCAAGTGCATTAACTGCTGAGCCATCTCTCCAGCCCACTATTTTTAAAAATAATCAAAGATTATACCAAAGAATGAATGAGCAAATGAAGGAACTAAGGAAATCTACCCAAGTCCTACAAGAGTCTCCAAAGTAAATACAATAGCAAATTATAATGGAAAGTCCAAAATATAGAAAATAAATTCAGTAGTAAAATTTAAACACTGAAAAATAACCTTAAAGGAATTCAAGAGTTGAAAGAATCATCAATCAGATAAAAACCACTTCAGAAAGCATCACATTTAGGCAAGACCATGTGGAAGAATGGGTTCAGGGTTGGAGGACAAAGTTGAGACGGTAATATATTCAAGACATATATAAAGAAGAAGAAAAGTCAAGAATCATAATCTATACTTCCAAGAAGTCCAGGATGCAGTCAAAAGACACAACCTAAGAATTCATGGAGTAACAGGAGTTAAGATAAAATTAAAAAATAGGATAGACAGAAAATTTAACAAAATCTTAGCAGAATTCTTTAATAAATTCCTAACAGAAAATTTCCAATATATAGAGAAAGAAATTGACTCCATGACACATCATAGAGAAGATATCAAAAATATCAAGAAACAATACTAGATACTCTCAAGCAAAAGAAGAATCTCAGTGGTTAAGGTACTTGCCTGCAGAACCTAATGACCCAAGTTCCATTCCCCAGTATACATATAACACCAAATTTACACAGTGGCACATGCATTGTGAGTTTGTTTGCAGTGGCTGGAGGCCCTGACATGCCTATACTCTTTCTTTCTCTCTGTATCTCTCCTCTGTATCTATGTTTGAAAATAAAAAAATAAATTATTAAAAATAGAAAAGGAGACAGCAATTTCTGGCATGCCTGAAAAAGACATGTAGGATACCGGTCTCCATGGCTCATCATAGCCATTTTGTGTTGATCTGTGGGTTGTCTTATAGGTCTGCCCTTCTCTTTCTTAACCAATAAGTTTCTATGATTCTGAAACACAGTGTCATGAACACTTATAATTAGGACTTGAGGTCATAAGGCAGCGCTGTCTGTGACTTGTGTTGAGATATCATATCTGAACATTGGCCTTGAGCCTCTTCAGTCACTACAACTGTGATTCTGCAATTTAATGTGTATCACTAGGTTCTCTGTTTACACTATCCTGAATATGTGCTAACATAAGTAACTTAAACCATGTACACGAATATATATATATATATATATATATATATACATACATTCTACAGAAGAGCATTAGTTAGAAAAATGAAAGCTGGAAATAATGAGGCTATAGCCAACATAGTTAAGTGGCTCATAGAATATGAGTGCTTTACACGCAACTGTCACTTCTTCTCATCACCTCGACAGTCTTTAGTCTCCATAGTCTCTTCACCAATACATGAAAGAAGATTCTTTAAATAAAAGTGAGAGCTGCATTCTTCAGAAACCAGTGCTCAGGTCAAGGAGGAACACCTGTGACACTCATGCACAAAACGGCAACAGGACAAAGTTGGTCGCTGTGATGCCTGTCTGCCTGAGACTTGGTTATAAAAATTGGAACCAGGGCTGGATAGGTGGCTTAGCAGTTAAGGCACTTCCCTGCAAAGCAGATGGTCCCTAGTTTGATTCCACATTACCCACATAAAGCCAGATACACAAGGTGGTGCCTGTGTCTGGAGTACATTTGTGATGGCTGGAGGCCATGGTACTCCCATTCTCTGTAGGCCTCTCTCTCTCTCTCTCTCTCTCTCTCTCTCTCTCTCTCTCTCTCTCTAATACATATTGTCATGGTTTGATCCAGGTGTCCCCCACAAACAAATGAATGTGTTCTGATAGATCTAGATCGATCCTCAGCTGGTGGCAATTCGGGAATTAGAACCTCACTAGAGCTGTGTTGTTGGGGCGGGCTTATGGGGGTTATAAGCCAGCTTCCCCTTGCCAGTATTTGGCACACCTTCCTGCCACTGTGTGCAGTGCTGTGGCAGAGGTGATGTCCAGCCCTCTGCTCATGCCATCGTTTTCCCTGACAGAATGGAGTCTCCCCTCTAGTCCGTAATCCAAATAAACCCATTCCTCCATAAACCGCTTTTGCTTGGGTTCTTTCTGCGCAGCAACTAGAAAGCTGACTGCAACACATATATAAATAAAATATTTATTTAAAAATTGGAACCAATGCAATTATCCAAGGAATGAGGAGTTACATTATCTAATTGTTTCAG
This sequence comes from Zapus hudsonius, assembly GCA_004024765.1. Lineage (NCBI taxonomy): Eukaryota > Metazoa > Chordata > Mammalia > Rodentia > Dipodidae > Zapus > Zapus hudsonius. The sequence continues at coordinate 23,098 of PVHP010026248.1, forward strand.
TTAGCTTCTCCTTGCTGTGCAGAAAAGAACCCAACGAAAACCAGGCTCAAGAGAGGAAAGGGTTTAAATTGACTTACAAACTTGAGTAGAAACTTCATGAAGGCAGGGAAAATGATGACATGAGAAGAGGCCCCTGGCCAACATCAAGTGGACAATAGCAACAGCTAAGTGTGCCAAACACTGACAAGGGGAAGCTGGCTACAACACCCATAAGCCTGACCCCACCACCACACTTCCAACTAGGTTCTAATTCCCAGATTTCCATCACCTAGGAACCAAGAATTCAGAACATATAAGGTTATGAGGGATATCTCAATCAAACCACCATGGTCTGCCCTTGCCCCGCCCCCAATAAACTAGTAACCAAACATGATGTAAAATGCAATGTATTCAGTCCAGCTCTAAAAGCCCCATAGTTTTTATCAATCCCAATAACTTTTAAGCAATCCTATAATCCAAGATCTTTTAACTGAGCTATAATACAAAAAATGGCACATAACACATGTATTCATATGGCAAAAGATGGCATTGGGCATAGCAAAGACAGATTCAACTAATGCAAGATTTAAAACAAACAGAGCAACATCAAACTTTGACAACTCTAACTACTGAGGAGTGTCTAGATTTCCAATTCCACCTCTCCATCCAGTCTACTCACAGTCCCAGATAACATCATATTATGCTGACAGTTCTCCTTGGCAGCCATCCCTTCGATCTGGCATCTCCACTGGGTTTCCTCACTGCAACCCACAGTTCATCCTCATGACTCCATCAGGTCTCCATGCAGGCAATCCAACAAGCCCTCTTCACACCGTTCGTGGCCATTTCCAAAAAGAAAACTGTGTTGCAAATCCAATGGCACTCTCTTCCTGCATTTGTTATACTCCATAGAATGAGGTGGGCTACCAATTTGTTAAGCCAGGAGGGAATAAAGTCAACTGCCATGAGCAAAAAACAGCCTTCAGCATTCAGGCCCCTTCAAAAAAGTCTGCATTCTTCCTCTTGTTCCAATATAGATACTGGCCCAATATCAAAAATTGTTTTCTATTAAATAATTGCAGCTGAAAAGGCTGCAGTTTCAGACTGATTATCTTATTTTTTTCTGCGCCATATCCATATGCTCACAGCAATCTATTTCTACATGAAGCAATCCTTCACAAGTTCTCAGAACACAGGCAGGCCAAATGCAGCCGGCATCTCACACAAACTGCTTCTAGACCAGTCCCGAGAAAGTTCTTTCTCACCCTTATAAGCCAAACATCACAGTACATTGTTATTACTACATTCAGGTCTTTCCAACCAGAATCCATCAAGCTGTACTTAGAGCACTGTAAGGCATCTGTTTGGCGAAAGTTTCAAATCCTTGCACATTCCTCCTGCAAATCAATTCCGAAAGGCCAAAGCCACAGAGTCAATGTTCTTGCAGCAACAACCCCACTCTTGGTACCAATTTAACTCTTTCCATCAGCTACTCTTTGCTGTGTGGAAAAGAACCCAAGCAAAAGTCAGATGATGGGAAGAAAAGGTTTAATTTGGTTTACAGACTCCAGGAGAAATTCCACAATGGCAGGGGAAAATGTGGCATGAGGAGATGCTGGATATCACTTATTGGACTGCATCAGATGGATCACAGCAGGAGGAACTTGTGCCAAACCCTGTAAAGGGGAAGCTAGTGATAACATCCATGAGCCTGCCTCCACCAGCACACCTCCCCACACAAGGTTCTAA
>PVHP010026249.1:0-24803 GCA_004024765.1 Zapus hudsonius
GTCCATAAGCCTAATAAACCCATTCCTTCACAAGCCGCTTTTGCTTGGGTTCTTTCTGTGCAGCTAGAAAGCTTACTGCAGCAAAGGGGAAGGAAATCTCTTTCCCATGCCCCCTGTCTATTTGTTGGTGTGTGTGTGTGTGTGTGTGTGTGTGTGTGTGTGTGTGTGTGTAGTGTTGGTGATGGCTTCCTTCTCTTTCTCTGTCTCTTTTCTCTCTCTCTCTCTCTGTCTCTCTGCTTGTACCTGTAAAAGGGGGCCAACTTCTTTCACCATTATAGAACTTCCCTTTTATCTGTAGTTTCAATAAATCCTTTCCTCCCATAACTGTGCCTGGTTTGGAGGTTCACCCCAGTGCACATGAGCTGACTACAAAAATAACCATCATTGATCTCTGTCTTTTTAGTCATCCCACATCCCACTCCTTATCCAAGAAACACAATTCCCATCTCTCCTCTCCACAGCCCCTGATAATGAGAATGACACCACATCAGACAAACCAAAAACTGAAGGAGATCTATAAAACACCTACTTCTCTTCAAAACTCTCCAAATCGTGGAAAATAAGGGAAAACTGAGAAACTGTCAGAGCCCAGAGGACAATAGAACTGCATGAAATATCGCTTTCTGGTTAGGTATAACCTTGGAAAAGAAATTCAATGGCCAGTGAAATCTGAATAAAATTTCATCTGGGTGTGGTGGAGCACACCTTTAATCCCAGCACTAGGGGGCATGGTGGAGCTCACCTTTAATCCAGAGGCTGAGGTTGGAGGGTCACCATGAGTTTAAGGCCAGCCTGGGTACAGAGTGAATTCCAGGTGAGCCTGGTCTGGAATGAGACTCTGCTTCATACAAACAAACAAATCTGCAGCTAGTGCAATGACATCCAGTGTTTGTTTTTAGTCCTGGCATATGTATTCTGGGTATGCAAGTTGCTAATGTTAGGGCAAGATGATAAAACTGTATAGAAATTGTTTTTACAGTATTTGAAATTTTCTACATATCTAATTTTATTTCAGAATAAAATCTTTTAACACAGTAACATCCTCCTCTTAGTTAAGGTTTTACTTTATATGATTTTGGTTATTTCAGTCTATAATCAACTGTGGCCTGAAAATATTAACTGTAAAATTCTAGAAATGAATAATTCATTAAGTTTTCAATTATCCACTGTTCTGAAGTCTACTTGAACACAAGGGCTACAGTCGCATGACGGTGACTGATAACTAAAATGGCTAGTACGTGACAAAGGATTCGTCAATTCCTTGGTGGCTGTGACAGCAGGTCTCTTCGTGGTGCTCAGAGCTGCCTCCAGGAGGGATGCAGAAGGCCAGTAATGGTCTAAGGCTTTTGTAGTTGCTCCACACTGCTGGGATGAGCCTCTAAACAGACACAGTTTCTGGGAGGAAGGGGTTTATTTCAGTCTTCCAGATCCTGGGTAAGGTCCATCATGGTGGAAGAGGCTGACCCCTTTTCACAGGTCCAAGCAGAGAGAAACCTCCACCAGCCAGCACACACCAACAGCAACAAGCAGCCTGCCCATGCAGACTGTTCTCTGCACACCTTTGGGCTGGAATTCAGATCTGCCCCCCAGTGACACACTCCCCTGTAGCAGAAGTCTGCCTGCCATGGGCTGAAGCTGTAAACTTAGTAAAACACCTGAGTCTTTGGGAGACCTACATTCAAACTACCACAAATGCTATGTCACAGTGACCATTTACCTCATCTCACGCTGTGTGAGAGGTTTGATCCAGGTGTCCCCCACAAACAAATGAATGCGTTCTGGGTAATTGATCCTCAGCTGATGGCAGTTTGGATTCTATAACCTTGATGGAGCTATGTTGTTGGGGGCAGGCTTATGGGGTTATAAACCAGCTTCCCTTTGCCAGTGTTTGGCACACCTTCCTGCCGCTATTTGCAGTGCTGTGGCGGAGGTGATGTGCACCCTCTGCTCATGCCATCGTTTTCCCTGCTAGGATGGAGTCTCCCCTCAAGTCCATAAGCCAAATAAACCCATTCCTCCACAAGCCACTTTTGTTTGGGTTCTTTCTGTGCAGCAACTAGAAAGCTGACCGCAATACCATCCCAATACATGAATACAGTCAATGCAATCCAGGTGAATACGGAAAGGTAAATATCACCTTCATATAATTTTTATTACAGTATATTTTCTTTTTTATATATTTATTCATTTTCAAGCAGAGCGATACAGAAAGAGAGAGAGAGAGAGAGAGAGAGAGAGAGAGAGAGAGAGAGAGAGAGAGAGAGAACGCACCAGGGCCACCATCTGTGCGTCTGGCCCATGTGGGTACTGGGGAATTGAACCAGGGGCCTTAGGCACTAGAGGCAAGTGTCTTAACCACTGAGTTATCTCTCCAGCCCTATTACAGTATATTTTCTAATCCTTCTTTATCTTTTTTCTGTCAATTTCCTCTTTTGTGTTAATCTCAGATTAGTTCCTACTTCCTACCAGAAGTATGTATAGGAAGACAGTTTTTGTCGGGTTGAGCTATCTGTGGTTTTCAACATTACTGAGGGTCTTGGAATACATTCCTCACCAAATAAAGGAGGGTCTCCCTGACTCTCTCTCTCTCTCTCTCTCTCTCTCTCTCTCTCTCTCTCTCTCTCTCTCTCTTTCTCTCTCTGTATGTGTGTGTGCATTACAATTGACATTAACTCAAGCAAATAAAATGTTTTCAAGCAGAGCAGTGTTCTCTCTAAGCTGGCGCTTCTATCTCACTTATTTTGAATTTGGTCTGCCAGGATGCTGAAATTTGATCCTTAAAATCAATGGACCCTGGGTAGGTGTCCTCAGGAGCTCTTTCAACCCTCAGGCTGAGCTTGAGAGGCTCTGGGGTCACCTCTGCAAAGGAGGAGCTGAGGAGAGCTCCAGGCCAGCTCTGAGGAGGCTGCCACTGGTCTTGTATAATTAGCAGCTGGCTTCAGGGCCATAAAAGGAACCACAAAGGAGCCAGCAGCCAGTTCCACAAAGGACTGCTGCTGCCTGTTATTTGCGACTATCAACACTTCTCAGTTGTGATCTTGGGTAATTCCTCCTGCTCTCCATCATCACCTTCACCTTCTCTCTGCTTCTTTACGAAGCTGTCTTGCAACTGAGTTCTTGAATTGATTTTATTTGCAAAGCCAAAATTTTAAAAAGATATTGTTGCGGTCAGCTTTCTTGTTGCTGCGCAGATAGAACCCCAAGCAAAGGCGGCTTGTGGAGGAATGGGTTTATTAGGCTTACAGACTCGAGGGGAGACTCCATCCTGGCAGGGAAAACGATGGCATGAGCAGAGGGCTGGACATCACCTCTGCCACAGCACTGCAAACAGTGGCAGAAAGGTGTGCCAAACACTGGCAAGGGGGAGCTGTCTTATAACCCCATAAGCCCACCCCAACAACACAGCTTCATCGAGGTTGTAAAACCCAAACTGCCATCAGCTGAGGATCGATCTATCAGAACACATTCATTTGTTTGTGGGGGACACCTGGATCAAACCATGACAGATATTGCTTAAAAAACATTTGAGGAAAAGAAACAACTAGATTATTTCCTCAGAATATATTGAAACAAATTTTCTTCTTGTACAAAACATGAATTTTTATAATATATATTTGTGAAACCATTTGAGGCAGGCAGGGCTGACACTCTCAGGGATCAGGCAGGTTGGTAGGATCTCAGAAGCAGGTGGAAAATAGAAAAGAAAGACAGGAGTCAAGAGAAAGGGGTAAAATTCTGGGGCAAATGTTTTTGAGAGAAAGCTCACCATGTGGAGAAGGGTGATATCTCCTGTGGATAGGGTAAGCAGCAGAGAGATCACCTAGGAGGGAGGATGATCAGCTCTGACAGCAGAGAGGGTTTGTAACAGGGTGAGCTGAGGATTAGAATTTAGATAATGCCCAGCAAAAATTCCAATGCACCCCAAATTTAAGGAGTACCCAAATTCTTATTGTGGTAGTTTTGAATAAATGTCCCCCCCAAAAAATTAAGGGTTTATTAAAATTGTAAATTGTCTCCAGCCAGTTCTGGCTAGAGGAAGTGTGTCACCTTGGCCAGATCCTAGGGTTCAGCCCAAGGTATTTCTGGGGTAGGTCTGGAATTTTAGCTATACATATGCAAAAAGCAGTCTGAGCTTAAGCCTGGAGTTCCTTTTGTTAGTTTGGAGTGTGCTTGCTTGTGGTGCTGGTGGTGGGCTTCTGTCTCTGTCTCTGCTTGCTTCTGTGAAAGGGGGCCAGCCTTTCCTTAACTTCTTCCCCTGGATCTGTTCAATAAATATTTTCCTCCCCATAATCGTGCGTGGTTTGGAGATTCATCCCAGCGGCGTGTGGTTGACTATGACACTTGTCTACAAAGTGAAAGAACTAAAATCATAGACAACCAGATATCAATGTATAGTGGGAGACTTTGGGGAGTTACAGAATTCTCCAGCCACCAGTGTGGGGAGAACATGTGGGAGAGGTTTTAATAAAATCTGTGCTGCCCAGCCAAACAAGCAGAAGAAGGAAAGATATCAGAGGGCTCCCTTCATGAGAAAAAGATTTATGTGTGGAGATCTTGAGTCCTTAGTCCTTAGGCTGGGGTGAGGGGCCTTACCTGGAAAATGAAAGTCCTCCTTCTAGGATGACATGTGGAAGAAAAGAGACTGGCCTTTGTTCTAGGGAAGCTTTTAAAACTTCCCCCAGGTAAATCAGAGAGATAGCTGATTGGTCTATACCTGATCAACCAGTTTTTGCATCTAGGTTTGGGCTCTGGCTAGAGACACCTTCCACTCAAGGGGAGGGGGGGTCTATGGAGCTTGCCTGAAACAGTCACAGGAGGGGAGAGAGGAGGGAAGGGAGAATGGGTCTGGGGTACATCAGTGCTTAGGAAGGCAGGTGACAGAGCTGCCATCACCAAGGGAGAACAGCCTGCCTGCCACTCTGTACCCTTCTCAGTTAACCTCAGGAACTGCATGGATTTCAGTTTACTATGAGATGCCTCAGGAACATCAGCTTAGACACCTGGAGAGAACGTTTGTCATGGTCTTTCCTTTTTGGTGCTCGAAATGGAACTCTGGGCTCCATGCATGCTCGGCATGTGTTTTTCCCACTGAGCTATAGTCACCACCCTCCCCCTGTTCAGATGGAGTAGTTAAATGACAATGTAGGCTGAGCAGCCAGGCTGACTGCTTTCGAATCCAGAGCCCACCACTTCCTTGGATATTAGGTAGGGCAGGCTATACTGTGATCCTAACTGGGACCTCAAAGCTATAAAGGTGCACACGTTTGTTTGCCGTTTATGTGGCACCCAACGAGGGCATTTCTGGTGGACATAGCGATTTAGTGGTTCTGTGGCCCCACCATGCCCTGGGGCCTCCTCATGTGCACCCAGCTGGTAAAAGGTACCAACATGCAAGGGCACTTCTTGGAAGCTTGGGTTTAGAAGTGGCATACTCTCCTTCCATCTGCTGGTTCTTCATCCAGTGACCACTTCCTTTGACAGAGACTGGAAATTGCCTTTTGATGAAGTGTCAGCAAGAAAGAAGAAACATATCCTGTGTGAGCAATGTCTTCTAAGTTAGTTATATAACTGTGGCAGTTGGCTTCTCATTGCTGGGACAAAACACTTCACCAAAAGCAGCTTGTGGGAAGAAAGGATTTATTTCAGGCTTACAGTTTTGAGGGGAAGCTTCATCATGGTGGAGGAAGCTGGCTCACTGCATCACACATCCATAACACAGAGAGAACAAATAAATAAATAAAATATTTTTAAAAACCCACCCAAGGCAATGGAGCCATTTCTATTCTTGAGGAGAATTGCTTCACATCATTGTATCTGGCTGTGTCCTCAACTATAAAATGAAGGTTGTGGACAGGGAATATATCTCAGTGGTCAATACTTGCCTAGTGTGTCTGTGTGTGTGTGTGTGTGAGAGAGAGAGAGAGAGAGAGAAAGAGAGAGAGAGAGAAAGAGAGAGAGAGCAAGAGAGAGAGAGAACTCAGAAGTTTTTAAAAAAATATGTGTTTTTTTGGGGGGGTGTGGTGGTGCACACCTTTTTTTAGTAATTTTTAAAAAAATATTTTATTCATTTTCAAGCAGAGAGATACACACAGAGAGATAGAGATAGATAGATAGATAGATAGATAGATAGATAGATAGATAGATAGATAGATAGAGCACACCCGGGCCACCACCTGTGCGTCTGTGGGTCTGGCTTATGTGGGTCCTGGGGAATTGAACCCAGGGCCTTAGGCACTGGAGGCAAGTGCCTTAACCGCTGAGCCATCTCTCCAGCCTGGTGGTGCACACCTTTAATTCCAGCACTTGGGAGGCAAGGGCAGGAGGATCACTATGAGTTTGAGGCCACCCTGAGACTATATAGTGAATTCCAGGTCAGCCTTGGGTAGAGTGAGAGCCTAGCTCAAAAAAACAAACAAACAAAAAGTATTGATTTGCAGACAGAGAGACAAGAGAGAAAATACAGGTGCACGCCAGGTCCTCCTGCCACTGTGAATGAACTTCAGATGCATGCACCACTTTATGCATCTGGCTTTATGTGGGTACTTGGGAATAGAACCTGGGCTGGCAGGCTTTGCAAGCAAGTGCCTTTAACTGCTAGGCTTTCTCTCTATCTCAAAACGTTTTTACAAGGATTAGATGAGTCACATGTGCATGGTTCTCCAACAAGGCAATTCTAAGTTTTGGTGGTGGTTTAAGTTAGGTGTCCCTCATAAATGCATGTGTTTTGAATGCTTGTTCCCCAGTTGGGAATTGGAGCCTTGCTGGATAAGGTGTGTGTTGGGGCCAGGTTTATGGGGGTCATGGCCAGCTTCCCCTCACCAGTGTTTGGCACACTGTCCTGCTGCTGTGGTCCACCTGATGTTGGCCAGGAGGTGATGTCCAGCCTTTGCCTGTGCCATCATTTTCTCCTTTCTTTCTGGAGTTCTCCCTGACCCCTGAGTTGGTAAATCAAAATAAACCCTTTCCTTCCAAAGCTGCTTCGTGCCAGCAACAGGAAGGTAACTGGAACAGTGACCTTCCATCAGTGCGGGCTCCTGTTGTGGGCACCTCCCCTGTCCTCACCACTCCTGCCATCACAATTTTTTTACCTGCATCCTGTGACTCAGAATCCAGAGAGAATTTTTCCTACTTGTCCATGCTGTCTGGATCATCCATATAAAGTGATTTGATTCCCAGCTTTCTTCTTGCAGTGCAAATTTTTTTTTCTAAAAAGCATAAATAATCCTGGCTAATAATAGATATTTGGAGGCAATTGTTGGGCTAAAGGAAGGACTTAGTAGGGTTGGATTTCAAGTTATACTGCAATTTTGTCTTAAAATGAAAATTTTCATTTCTATAAAGCACAACAATAATGCCATGCTAGGGGGAAAATCCAACTAAAAGCTCATAATTCCCTAGGCCTATATTTTGAGGAGAAATGTGAATATTTAATTATTTTCAGAGAAGCCTCATATCTCCCCACTCATATTGTTTATTAAGGACATATTGAAGTAGTTACAGAATGCTTTCTTGTTTCTGGTCCTTCCATCCTTCCATCTAAAGCAGATTATATCTTTTCAGGTTAAGTTATTTGCTTCAATATTGAGAAGAATATCAGGAGATAAAAATTTCCTTCAGCAAATAAGCCACCCGCTTATAAATAAAAGTGGACGAGCAGATATCATCACTCACGAACAATGTTTTCATTCAATATCCTTGAGCTATTTGACCAGCTAATGTTGTCATTTGTCAGCTAAATAAACCAGGCTGCATTGGAAATGTTCTCTGATTATGATTCAACTCTCAGATACGTATGCATCTTGCCAGCTGCCTGGACTCGTTTATTACACTATCTCACTTATCAGACTGGAAATGTACAGTCCAGGCTATCCTGCCTAGTCTTTGTTGGAACAATGAGAAACTAGGTTGGAAGCATCAATTTATTCTCTCCCAGACAGGAAGCATTAAACAAGTAGACCTCAAAGAGAAGTAATCGGAGCATCTTGTCCACACGCATTCTTCTAAATAGGCTATCACTGCACTGGGGCACTCCTGGGAGTGGAATTTTTCAAGGACGTGCTGAAGGAAGGAATGTTGGGAATCAGGTCTGCAAAGCCTCCTGGACACTTCCCGGTATGCCTCACCTGATTGGGTGACCACCAGAGGTCCCCCAACCCAGGTATGTGAGGAGGGTTTGAGGTAGATTAATGTGGCAGGAGCTGTGATCTGTCTGCCAACATCTGCTCCTCCCTCCTGATAGTGACAGTGTTGTAGCTGTCAATGACACACTTGCAGGTCCTTTTTCTTGGCTGTTTTTTCATCTGGGTCTCACTCTAGCCCAAGCTGACCTGAAACTCAGTCTGCAGCCCAAGTTGGCCTCAAACTCATAACGATCTGATCCTTTTACTTCAGCTGTGCTGTGATTAAAAGCACGAGCCATCCCTCCCCACCCATCCTTGTGTGTTGATGTAACCCAGCAATGTCAACAGAAGTGACACAGGGCACCTCCAAGTCTGACATTTAAGACATCACATCCCCTCTAGTGGAAACACGCAGAGAGAGAATATCTACACACTGGTTTCTGGAATGGGCAGAAAGATCTTTCTCCTTTTGAACCCTCCTACTTCCCGTTGTCCCAAACACCCCACTGTCTCTAGGCAAGCTCTGCATCAACCAAGGACAGACGACAAGCAGAGTAGGTGTGTAGACACATGTACTGTGTGACGTGGCTCACTTCATCCTAGTTAACCGGTGCATTCCTTTCCCATGGAGAGTTCCAGCAATCCCATTGAGGAGGGCCCTCAGTGGATTGGGCGAAGGGAGGAGGGAAATGGGGGTACCAACACAAGACTAGTTCATATGGAGTTTCTACTTATTAACAAATAAATTTATTGAAAAATGCACATTCTTGGAGCATGAAACCCTCTTCCTCTTTTTCTTCTAATCCCACACAGCAATAAACGAAGCTGCTACAGACCCTGGGTGGAAATCTGAAAATCACCAACTCGCTGGGAATTCCCAAGGGAGTGGCATCATTGGCTGGGCTCTTCTAGGAAGTAAGGACTTGGCTTTTCGAGCTGACACTATCCATCAAACTGCCTCTCTGGGCTCACAGGTTTATTTTCACCACCAGCTTCCCAATCCCAAAGTGAAATTCTCCAGACTTATCGATAAGAAATCAATGACAGATGACTTGGAAGATTGTGTTCTATGCAGAACTTGAGGTGTGTTCTCAAGCTGCTGAGGCAGCATTTGTGGCAACCAGTGCAAGAGTCAGTGTTGGCACAAGCATTATTACTCAGGGCACATCCTGGTTTCTTGGGGTACAGACAGTGCAGAGGCTGGAAGCTTGAAGTGTCCTATTAGAGAACAAACATATCCTGGGCTCTTCTAGGAAACCTGCTGAGTGGAGCAGCAATGCCTCTCAGGGCAAAGCAGCATCTCCCCATCCACTCTTCACAGCACTTGCAGGCCCGTCTGGACCAAAATATTTTGTTTTGGAATGCGCTCTGGATTTTTGCCATAATGAGGGGTCTGTGGATGGCACCAGGTCAGTAAGGGTTATCAATAAAGACCAAGTCAACGTTGTTAGAAGAGCCTGGGCCACAGCAGAATGACAGCTAAGAAATTACAGGGAAATTGAATTGTGACTTTCTCTACCCCAGCACAAAGTGGGGGCCTGCTAACAAGCTGCCCCGAAGCTCTGAATATGGGGGGTAGTTTCCAAGACTTCTCAGGAATATTGACGTCATTCTTTATTGTTGACTGGGAGGTTCGCCATATGAATGATGCCATTTGGGGTTCTGTGGATGTGGGGGGGCTAGTGATCGGACCTAGAGCCTCATGCATTGTAGGCAAGTGCTACACTGCTGAGCAGTGCCCTGGCCATGTTTAGATTTTTTTCTACTTGCCCCCTTTTTATGTTATTTTAATAATGTAAAGCTCAATCCCTAGCTATAATAAGAAAAAGCAACATGTTCAATAAAATGCTATTTTTAGCACCTAATTTAAGGAATTAATATGGAAGTTGGCACTCGCTGATATGTCCTTCTTCTCAATGGAAACCTGTCACACTCTGATTTCTTGCAAATGAGGCCAAACCAATGAGAAAGCTTTTTTTTTAGATGCTTCCTGGCAAGGGTGCGTGTTCATGTCAGGAAGCCCCTCAAGATGGATAGCAGTTTATACAATAAGGGCAATGACTTTTACTGGGAATGTTAACAGTAAATAAGAAGGTATTTATTTTATTTTATTGTTTGTTTGCAAGGAAAGAGAGAGGGAGGGTGAGAGAGAAAATGGGCACTCCAGGACTTCCTGCCACTGCAAATGGAACTCCAGATGTATGAGTCACCTTGTGCATCTGGCTTTATGTGGGTACTGGGGAATCGAACTCTGGGCATCAGGCTTTGTAAACATGAACCTTTAAACACTGAGCCATTTCTTCAGCTCAAGAATGTATGTTTTAACATGTAATATAATAATCATTTCATTTCACAAAGTTTGGGGTTTTGATTTTTATGGAAAAAGTAGGAAAAGTAATACAAATTTTGGGGAAGATAGATTTAATACCTTTCAAATTGACTTTAAGGTATACTTTCATATAGAAAAACGCACTCATTTAAAGATAAATTCTGATGAATGGGACAAACATATATACCCATGTGTATTACCACATGATACGACATTTCCCCATGCTTTCATCATAATTATATCTTCATGTTTCACTGTAACACTTTACATGGCATCTCATATTTTGTTCATATCCATCCCTCTCTTCGCTCTGTCTTCCTCTCTACTCCCTCCCTCCCCTGTCTCCTTGGCATTCTCTGGTTACTGCTTTCAGGTCATTGTTCTAGAATTCTCCATCACATTTCATATATGAGAAAAACCATGTGGTACTTGACTTTCTGTGTCTGGCTTATTTCACTTAACAGGTTGATCATTAGTTCATTGCCTTGCAAATGCCATTATTTCATTCTTCTTTATGGGGGAATAACAATCCATTATATATCTGTATCACACTTTACTCGTTCATCTGCTGAGAGGCCCTAGGCTATAACTAAATATAGGTAGGTGTACAGGTAACTCCTCTATCCTTGAAAGCAGATTTCTGTCTCACATCCTATACAAAATTCAACTCAAAATGGATCAAAAACTTTAAAGACCTGAAACTTTGAAACCAGTGAGGGGAAAGCCACCTCAAGATGCAGACACAAGCTCAATGAATTGAAGGAGGATCTGACAAATTGATTATTTTAGATTCCATCCAATCAAAAGGCTCTGCACAACAAAGGAAAGAGGGTGAAGGGAATTCTACAGAAAGGGAGAAGAGCCTTGCCAGCCATTCATGTCCAGAATTGATGAAGAACTCAACTATTTCATCAAGAATATAAGTAATCTGGCCAACAAGTAAGTGTACTGGGGTGAGCTGAGGATTAGAATTTAGATGATACCCAGCAGAAATTCCAATGCACCCCCAAATTTAAGAAGTACCCAAATTCTTGTCTACAAAGTTAAAGAATTAAAATCATAGACAACCAGATATTAAGGTTTAGTGGGAGACTTTGTTTAAGGGAACATGGGGAGTTACAGAGTTCTCCAGCCACCAGAATGGGGAGAACACTTGGGAGAGGTTTTAACAGAATTTTTGCTGTTCAGCTAAACAAACAGAAAGGGGAAAGATCATGAGAAGTAAAGATTCAGGTGGAAGAGAAATCCAGTCCCTCACCACAGGCCGTGGTGTGGGGTTAGGGGAGACTTTACTGGTTCCTGGAGAGTCAGAGGTCCTTCTTCTAGGCCATGTGAGTGAGGAAGAGACAGGATTATCTGTTCAGTGAATATTTCCTGCCCTAGGTGGGCAGGGAGACAGGTGGTTGGTTCATGCCTGACCAATCAGTTTTAGCACCTAGGTTTGGGCTCTGGCTAGACACCTCCCACTCAAGGGGAGGGTGTCTATGGAGCTTAACTGAACTGTCACATAAGCATATTCTGAGGACATCCCAAAAAGAAGTACAAATGAATGACCAGTAAATTCAAGAACACAATCTACAACTGATTAGCAAGGATTCGTGTCTGGTGGGGGAGGAGAACCTTCTCACACACGTAGTGGGAGTTCAAACCAGGGAAGCCTGTGGAAATCAGTGTGAAGGGTTCTCAAATGCTAACAGTAGAACCAGTAAGACCTAGCCACACCTTGCTTCAGGTCCTTTCACATTTAGCCCTCCTTCCGTTGGCAACCCAAACTTTGATGTCTACCATGTTGGCTGATGTTTGACTTGTGTGGGTTTCCTATAAATGGTGTCACACATATATTCAGAATGTGACTGTCCTGTCCAGTTAACGGTTTACAGGAAACAGCAGTTACTTCTTTTTTCTTGCTCTTATCTACTGGGCATATCTTGCAGATCTATTCGACTAGTTTTTGATCTGTGATTCATTGAATGACCTTAGTGTTTTTTACGTTATTGACAGCTTCTAAATGTACATTAGATGACACCAAATCTCAGCTCCACAAAAATGTCCAAACAGAAGCAGTGGTAATTTTAGTGAAATGGATCAATGAAAATGACACTTTAATGCTTAGAGCAATGGATAAAAGATGCACATTGAATGATTAAAGGAGCCAGTATTGTTACCACTATTGTGACAGTTATAGGGCTTGGAGATATTTTCCCTTTGTGAAAGTCACTCATTTCCCCTTGAAGATAAGCTTTCTTTTAGACTGTAGCATTTCTCAGGCCTCATTGAAGAGGGTGGATAAAAAAATCATCTTATAGCTTTTTATTCCCTGCCTTTGGAAGTGAGCTTGGAACTTTCATACTCTTTGGGGACACTGGATTTTTCATAAACCATTGAGTGCAGATTTTTTTCCTTAAATCATTTGAAATTTACGTACATTCACCAGATTAATGCTATCAAGGAGGGGAGCTTTTAACCTTTACAACTGGAAAAGGTAGTTTTGATTTTCTATAAATATATATTTATTAAATTTTATTTATTTGTTTATTTGGGACAGAGAAAAAGAGGAAGAGATATATATATATATATATATATATATATATATATATATATATATATATATATAGAGAGAGAGAGAGAGAGAGAGAGAGAGAATGGGTGAGTATGGATGGGCACACCAGGGCCTCCTGCCACTGTAAATGAACTTCAGATGCATGCACCTCTTTGTGCATCTGGTTTTATGTGGGTACTGGGGAATCAAACCCTGGCTTTGCAACAAGGTCTTTAAACAACTAAGCCATCTCTCTAGCTCAAAAAGGTAATTTTAATTGGGTAAGACCTCTACCTTCACCTAATGGGAAACCCTTTGCACACTATTTTCTCAAAAACCACTGCACGTGTTTTTTTGTTTTTTTTTGTTTATCTAAGAACATTATACTATATGAGAATAGAATGACTCACATTCTAACTCCAGTTTATTTTCTATTATTAAAACACTATCAAAAAGAAAAAAATGCATGAATTAACCATTAATACTGTCTAGTCAAATTCCTTAGCATCCTCTCCTTTCATCACCTTATATTTCATTTGTAATTTCCGTATCAAAAAAGAGAAGTGATATCTTGAATTTGTATCTGCTGATTTCATTCTTAAATGTGATGTGAAAACTTCTGAAACATCACATCCCTCGGAATTTTTGCTTAATCATGGCGCACAATGAGAAAACAGTATTTAAAAGTGTTTGTTGTTCAGATAGAAAGTAGTATGTATGCTTTGATATTGATCCCATGCCTTTATTTTTATGTTCAGGGTCTCACTGTATTCCAGGCTGACTTGGAACTCCATCTGCAGCCCAGACCAGCCAAGAATTTACAGTAATTCTCCTACTTCAGACTCCCAAGAGCTGGGATTATAGTCATGAGTCACTGCTCCCCATTTCCTTTTTAAAATATATTTTATTTATTTATTTTCAAGCAGAGAGAGATAGACACACACACACACACACACACAGAGAGAGAGAGAGAGAGAGAGAGAGAGAGAGAGAATATGATCTACCAGGGCCTTCAGGTACATGTGTCATTTTGTGTATCTGGCGTTATGTGGGTTTTGGGGAATTGAACCCTGGGTCGTTAGGCTTTGCAACTAAGCACCTTAACTGCTGAGCCATCTCTCCAGGCCCCCAAAGTCCTGTTTATCTTTAGGCTTTCATTTTGGTAAATAGAACCCATCTTACTGCAGCTCAGTAGGTTCCTAATATTTGCTTCTTTTGTTTTTCTGCAGATAAGGAAAATTTCTGTAGATTTGCTTTGTTTCATGTTTCTGGAATGTGAGCATCTTATAGATCTCAAGAGCCACAAATCTAATTTAGTTTTATTTGAAAATCACATAGTTGCCCTTGATTTAACATTAGAGGCCACAAAGCCAAGTTCTGAATTGCAGATGAGGAGGAATGAGCCTCTCATAACCAACAGAACTTCATGTCACATGTTCTAGAAATTCAAGGGCTTGGTCGACAAGGAGACCCTATTCTATCCTGCAAAGCATGCCTGTCCAAAGCACAGTGGACTCTAAGGTTGGTTAACACGCCTTTCAAATAGTCTTTGAAGAGTTCTACCTTAGTTCTAGGAACCCCTATCCCCCTTTCCTGGCCATCGGGAGCTTCTTCCTGCTTGTTGACAAAACTCAATTTTTTAGGGCTGGAGAGATGGCTCTGAGTTCCATTCCCCAGTGCACATGTAAAGCCAGATGCACAAAGTGGCCCATGCATCTGGAGTTCGTTTGCAGTGGCTGGAGGCCCTGGCATTCCTGTTCTCTCTCTCTCTCTCTCTCTCTCTCTCTCTCTCTCTCTCTCTCTCTCTCTCTCTTTCTCTCTCTCCTTGCAAATAAAATATTTAAAAAATTTTAAATGTCAATTTTTAGAGAGGATCTTAGTTTGCACTCATAATTTTAAATAATGAACAGCCAAACCTCAGTGAGGAGGAGATCCAAGATGACAGAATAGAGTGCCCAGAGCTCAGCTCCTCGTCTACAGAGAACCAAGGTAACAAGTGTATGTCTGCATCTGGAGGTGAACAACTCTGGGAGAGCAGTGAGAGAGAGAGAGGGAGAATTACACAAAGAGAGAGACAGAGAGAGAGAGAGAGAGAGAAGTGAGAGAGGGAGAAGGAGAAGGAGAGACAGAGATGGGTACCCTGTAAGGTTCACCGATGGGGGCAGAGAAAGAATCCAGCCCCTGCTGTCCCCCTCCACAGCTGAAGAAATGTCTACAGGTGTAACCGGGAGAAGACAGCCAGCACCCTCCCTCAGCACACTGCTGTCAAAGCATTCGAACTCATGGAAAGTTCCCAATCCAAACACTGGCAATCCACTTAGACAAGCAGTCTGATGATCTCACTTTGGAAAAGACCCTCATATCTCCCAGTGACGAGGGAGCCAGGAGCCATCTTGAGCAGTGGGCTACTATCTTGAGGTCAGAATCCCCCTACACACACACACACACACACACACACACACACACACACACACACACATTACCATGCCTCATCAACCCAAATCAGCTCAACATAGGACCAAAGCCACCAGGTGCCTACATTGTAGGGCACAGGTGTGTGACACAGAAGGGAATGGAGGGTGCCTCCCTCAGGAACTGGGACATCAGGGTGCTTGCCTGTGAAAGCAAGGACATGGCTGGCTACCTGTGGACAAACACTACAGACAGAGCCAGGCTGAGGTTCCTACAGTGACAAGGTAGGCAAGTGCCCATAGGTTCCGTGGTTGCTGCACCCCCAGGGGAGCCCCGAGTTCTAGGCTGTTGCCCAGGCCATGGGTATGGGTACTTGAAATAATGCAAGGAGGAACCTCTCAATTCCAGCCACCATCCTCTACCCCGTCACACGGGGCCAAAGAGGGCAGAGAAGAACTTTTCCTGGCATCAGCTACGGTCCCATTCCCAGGTGCCCACTGCCACCAGTAGAGAGAAACACCACAGTGGCTGTTTCTACCCAATGGTGTTAGTGTTTTGTGTCACTGTGACCAAATTCCTGATAGAAACACCTCGGAGAGGAAAGGTTTGTTAAGGCTCGTGGTTTCAGAGGGATTTTAGCCCATCGTGGTGGGAGCACTCAGCCTGTGCCTGCAGGGCTGGTGGTGATGGTTGCTCCCAGAGGGCAGACCAGCAGGCAGAGAGCTTGATCACATCCAGAAGCAGCCAGAAACTTCAGCGGTTCACCTCTAGTGATCCACTTCCTCCAGATAGCCCCCACTTCCTAAGGGTGCCACAGCCTTCACAGTAGTGCTACAAGCTAGAGACTGGGTGAGTGCTCAAAACATGAGCCTGTGAGGGTCATTTCCAGTTTGAACCACAGCACCTACCTACACCATTCCTGCTGCCCCACCTCTTGCCTCTGTGCACTGTAGTCAGGACCATGATCACCCCAGGGAGTTCCCACCATTCATGAAACTTTTCTACCATCAGCTGCTTTTGGTCAGCTCTTTTGTACCAACCAGCAACTACAGCAATCATATTGTGATGGGACTGGAAGGCCATCACCGGAGCCAGCAGGTGTGGACACTATGCCTAATTCTCCAGAGCTGGAAATTGAATAATAAGTAGCAGAAAGGGATCTAAAGTAGCAGAAAGGGATCTAAAGCAATTGGATTCCTAACCCTGCAAATTTTCCAACAGTGATAGGTATATTGGTTGAAACAAAAGTGCCTCTAAATGCCTCCTTTAGGATACCTGGTTAACTTGACACACACACACACATATACATATATGAGAGTGATAGAAAGACAGAGAGAATGGGCACGCCAGGGCCTTCAGCCACTGCCAACGAACTCCAGATGCATGTGCCACTTTTTGCATCTGGATTTATGTGGGTTCTGAGGAATCAAACTCAAGTTGTTAGGCTTTGTGGCAAGTGCCTTAACCTCTGAGTCATCTCTCCAGCCCTAACTGACTTTTAAAGACCCACTTCGTTATTGCAATTTCAGTCTTTCAGACGATGTTGGTATCTTACGTGATGGGCTCCCAGAAACTCTTTTGAAGCTGTCAGGAAACAGCTCATCTCTGGGGCACGTGGCTTTTCATCTCTGATAGTGTCATAAAGGCAAATCAGAAAAATCCATCAAGTTACAAGGTGGAGGGGGAAGGCAAAAACAAAAAAAGTCACACTAAAACTAAGAATACTTTAAAAGCGTCTATCGTTTTTCTTTACTGGTGTCACTTGCGTGTGGATTTATCATCTATAAAAGAGAAGACAAGCGTGTAATTAATCAAGGACACAAATGAAAAGCCACGCTGTCTAGCTTTATTTCATTAGGAATGAATTTCATCATTCTCCACTTTAGCGCTGCTAACATATGTTAAAGGAAATTAGAAAAATGAAGCTAAGATCTTTGGGGGATGTGCACTTATCTTTATGCTGATGAAGTAATACAGTGACTATCTAAAGTAGTTCCAAGGCATGAGCTTGTGTGTGCAGAGTAAGTGGTAGCTCTGATGATCAGAAATCTGTGAATTAAGCTGGGTGTGGTGGTGCAGGCCTTTAGTCCCAGCACTGGGGAGGCAGAGGTAGGAGGATCGCTGTAAGTTCAAGGTCAGCCTAGAACTACAGAGTGAGTTTCAGGTCAACCTGGGCTAGAGTGAAACCCTACCTTGAAAAAAAAAAAGCAAAAAAGAAATTTGGGAATTAACCTGAGATAACTCACTGGAAAAATACAGAGTACACATCCAAGTTTATAATAAAAATGCCCTGAAATGTGTGCAGATGCCAGAAGGAATTTAACACCTTCTGTACTTGAGTCACTAGTCATTTCCCAGCATCTAAACTTGCTTGTTGTCTGTGGAACTTTCCATATAATGAGTTGTGGCCAGAGGGGAAGCCCACCTCCCACCCAAGGGATAGTAACAGAGGGGAAGCCCACCTCCCACCCAAGGGGCAGTAACAGAGGGGAAGCCCACCTCCCACCCAAGAAACAGTAACAGAGAGGAAGCCCACCTCCCACCCAAGGGACAGTAACAGAGGGGAAGCCCAACTCCCACCCAAGGGATAGTAACAGAGGGGAAAGCCCACCTCCCACTCAAGGGACAGTAACAGAGAGGAAGCCCACCTCCCACCCAAGAGACAGTAACAGAGAGGAAGCCCACCTCCTGCCCAAGGGACAGTAACAGGGGAAGCCCACCTCCCACCCAAGGGAGGTCAGCAGAGACGCATCCACACTGCACCCTCTGTAATCAGCAGCCTCGGCTTCACTTGAAGGCGTGCCCCTGCAGACTGTAAAGGGGAGGCAGCCAAGCAGGGGTAGAGGGAACTGTACTCAGCAATAGCCCCTAGCACCTAACACCTTACCTGTGCCATGATGAGGGGTGTGTGGAGCATGTTCTGACCTGGTAGAGTGTCCACCTCGCACCAACTTTGTACTATAATTTTGGATATTTAGGAGCAAATGCATTGGGCTACCTTCTTTCAGAGTTAAGACAGAATCCAGTCTTCCTGTTTCTCTCAGTAAATTTGTTTAAATCAAGGTGAGTTGATTTATATTTTTCCTTGTAAAAGCATCTTAGTGGATACAGGAATAGGATGTAAGCCAAAGGCTCCCTCTCGCCCAGTCTGGTTGGGGTAAGAAATAGTGAAAACCACACTAGCAGGGCAAGCTGGAGATCAGGGAACTGCAGCCCTCTCAGGTCCAGCACAGGTGAAAGAATGGATTTGTTTCCTAGTGGCCATCTGGAATGAAGTGACCATTGAGTGGTTACTGCCAAGAGCAAGTTTCCCTCAAGTTCAGCATTAATGACTGTCATTGTTTGTTCCAGGTGTCCCCCACAAACAAATGAATGTGTTCTGATTGATTGATCCTCAAATGATGGCAGTTTAGGTTTTACAACCTTGATGGAGCTGTGTTGTTGGGGGTGGGCTTATGGGGGTTATAAGCCAGCTTCCCCTTGCCAGTATTTGGCACACCTTCCTGCCGCTGTTTGCAGTGCTGTGAGGAGGTGATGTCCACCCCTCTGCTCATGCCATCGTTTTCCCTGCCAGGATGGAGTCTCCCCTCGAGTCCATAAGCCTAATAAACCCATTCCTCCACAAGCCGCCTTTGCTTGGGTTCTTTCTGCGCAGCAACAGAGAAAGTTGACTACGACATGACATTTTGGGCTGGCTCATTGTTGGTTGGGTGGGGCTGTTCTATGCACTGTGGGATATTTAACAATATCCCTGGCCTTTGTCCACTAAGTAGCAATCTGCCATTTGTGCTTGTGTACACACACACTCTCTCTCCCTCTCTCTCTCTCTCTCTCTGTTAGGACAACCAATAATGTCCCCCAGATATTGTTATGGTGCTCTGGAGGATGGGGTGGGTTGGACCTATTGGAAACAACTACCATGAAGGACTTTGGGATGGATAGCTTAGTAAAGTAGGGCAATGATCCCTAATTCTTAAGCCATCCAAGGGCTAGAGAGAAGACCAAGGACTCCATTTGACTTTGCCAAGATCTCAACTCTACAAAGCTGTGAGAGCCAAAGGTCCATCTCCATCCTGAGCCCAGCTCCCAACCCACTGGTATGTAGAGGACAATGGTGGGCTCTGTGAAGCTGCTGCAAGCTCTCTGGAGATGACCACTGCTCCAGCTGCTGGGTGGCGCCTGCATGTGGTTCAACTGTCCTCCATCTTTTGGAACATCCCAGCCAGGTCTTGCCTGCTCAGAGGAAGGCCACCTCCAATGACTGATGACACGACGGTTGAAGAGGCTGGTCACTCATTTTGATCTCAGGACAACTCTAAAGAGCTGCCCTAGCCTGGGATCTTCATGGGCTCAGCTAAGGCCTTGCTGGCTGTTGCATTGAAGCTACAGGTAATGTAGTAGTGGACTCTCCAGGGGAGGAGGGGCATTGACCTAGAGGACTGGCCAATGTCCATGCCAGCTAGTTCCAGGAAGGCATGCATCCCAGCCTAACTTCTCTCTCATCTCCTTCCCACCATCTCCCTTGCTTCCTGTGATGGTTAAGTTTTGATGTCAACTTGACCTTTCAAGTAATCTTGGGTGGGTCTCTGAGGATGTTCACAGGAAGGCAGCCTCTCAGTAGGGGGCAGGATGTAAAAAAGTTCAAAGAAGCTAGAAGTAAACATCCTTTCCTGTATGGGCAGTGCAGGAAGGAAATTCCAGAGACTCAGGAAGCCATTAAGTCTGGGATAGGGTTGCATGACCCCACCCTAAGCCTATATAAAGGAGAAGAAATTCTCTTTGGTCCTCCTGTCTGTTTGCTGTTCTGTGTGTGGTGTTGGAGATGGGTTTCTCTCTCTGCTTGGACCTGTGAAAGAGGCTTTTATGGGACTTCCCCTAGATCTGTAGCTTGAATAAATCATTTCCTCCCATAAACTGTGCCTGGTTTGGAGATTTATCCCAGCGGTGTGTGGCTGACTGCAACACTTCCCCAGGAGGTTAACCCCAGAGCACACCATGATAAAATCCCCACTCTCCTAACCTCTGTCTGCCTCTACTTCCACGGGAAACCAACCTCCAACACATATTGACCCAAAGAAGTGCCAAATCCTCCAAAGACAGGAAAGCCCTCATTAAAGTTCTTGCTGTGAAAACCTTCATTCAACATTCACAATGCTTGGGATTTATGTGATAGGCAATGGGAAGACAGTGAAGGATTTAAAGTAAGAGTCCAAAGTCCATTTGATCTGGGTTGTTCTGGAAGCAGGGCTCAGAGGAAGATGAGTGACAAGACACTGTCCTGAGAGTCCAGCTGGGACAGCCAGGCTGGAGCAGGAAGGCCCCCTGCATGGGAGGACTTGGTGGCTGATTAGGCTGAGGGAAGGAAGGAGAAAGAAGAGTTAAGGATCAAGGTTACTGCTAGTTTGGGAAACGGGTCTGATTAGTTCACTAGAGAATTAAGCGTGATTACTTAAAAGTTCACCCACATGGGCCAACGACAGGGAGACAGTGAGCAGGGATGTCTACATGCTGCCTCGGGCTGCTTATTTGCATGTCCTGAACAGTTTCAAAGAGAGGAGAGATAAACACACACACCCCAACAGAATAAAAAATAAACATGTGAAAATTTGGATTGAAGGGGATTTAAAAGGGCAAGTTTAAAACTGGATGTGGTGTTGGAGAGATGGTTTAGTCGTTAAGGCACTTGCCTGCAAAGCCTAATGAGAGAGAGAGAGAGAGAGAGAGAGAGAGAGAGAGAGAGAGAGAGAGAGAGAGAGAGAGAGAGAGAGAGAGAGAATGGGCACACCAGGGCCTTAAGCCACTGCAAATGAACTCCAGATGCATGTGCCACCTTGTGCATCTGGCTTTACATAGGTACCGAGGAATTGAGTCAGGACCTTAGGCTTTGCAGGCAAACACCTAAACTTAAAATGGAAGCCAAGGAAATAGCTGTACTAAGTTCAGGATAGAAACACAATTAAGTACTATGTTCGATGAACTCAGACTAAATACAAGGCAGTGTTTTCGTAGAATCGCCTGGTCTCATGCAGTCTGGCAAGCATTGGGATGTGGAGAAAAGGAGGCTTAGAGAACAGGCGAGGTGCCGGCAGGGGATGTGGGGGTCAGAGAGAGGCAGGCAGGGAGATGTGGGTGCTGACGATCATGGGTACCAGGAGAGTATAGAATAGAAGCAGGACCATTTCCAAGGACAGCGGGAGAATGAAGGAAAGAGAGAGATGAGGGAAAGAGGCTAACTGAAGGATTGGAGCCACAGGAACTGGAAATCTGCTATGGAGAGGACCTGCAGGTGTGTTCTATAAGTCTATTGTCTTAAAATGACCACAGAACCCAGTCATGGGGAAAAAAAAGTGATGGCAGACTTCAAACCTTGTTTATATAAAACATATAAATATATAAAAAATACTCAAAAAAACCTTCTGTCTTTTAAAAACATGAAGAAAGGCCACTGTCCTTAACATAACCCAAAATGCAACAGAATGTCAGGTCATATTGATGGTACTGCGAATAACTAAGATAACATAACAACAGTATGCTCGATGCTCATCTATACAAGACTTAGGATCCATCTTAACTCTGAAGTCAAATTACATACTGCAAGAGTGACTGAGTGTTTAGAAGGATAATTATTTGTTTTGAATCAAGGTCTCAGAGGATCCAGGCTGGCCTAGAGCTCACTATGAAGGGGAGGATGACATAACACTCCTAAGCCCATTGCCTCCTGAGGGCTGGGATTCCAGGCATGTGCCACCACACCTGGCTCTTAAGAAAGGTAATTTAGGACTGGAGAGATTGCTCAGTGGTTATGGCGCTCTCCTGCATAACCTAACAACCAGAGTTTGATTCCCCAGTGCCTACATAAAGACAGATGCACAAAGTGGGCCATGTATCTGGAGTTCATTTGCAGTGCCCTTCTGTCTCTGACTGTCTCTTATCTATCTCTCTCTGCTTGAAAATAAATAAAAAATATATATTTAAAAACAAAACATAATTAAATATGTTTATTTGAGAGAGACAGAAAGAGGAAGACAGACAGAGAGAATGGGCATGCCAGGACCACCTGCCACTGCAAATGAACTCCAGACACATGTGCCACCTTGTGCCCTGACTTTACATGGGCACTGGGGAATTGAACCCAGGCCATCAGGCTCTGCGAGCAAGTAAGCACTTCCAACCAGTAAGCCATCTCTCCAACCCAGAAAAGATACTATTTTTAAGAGCAACTTTCTCCCACCATCCTTTTTCAAGGGATAAAATTTCTGTTTACTGCTTTTTATTTGCTTTTCATTTAAATTCATTTATCCTATCCCAACAGATACACTGCTGATAGGTCACATGCTCTCCACCCTGAAGAAAGTCGAGAGCTGCATGCTGTCGGAGGAGGGCTCCAGGGAATCGGTTCAGGTCATTGTGGGTGCTTCTCTGGGGAAGAGGTGATTTACCATCGAACATCCCAAATTTATGTAAATAGAAATTATAGGGTCCCTTAAACCAAACAGTTGGCAGTAAGTCTTCAACCAATGGAAGTGTCATGGAGTGAATCTACTATTTTACATTTGGTTTTGAAAGGGAATGGAAGGCAGGAGTGGGCTGGGCATCTTGTATGAGAAAGGAATGAACAGATGTGAGCAGGAGCCGTCTGCACAGCCAGCTGAGGAAAGCTGGGTGATTAATACACCACAAACAGGCCGGGAAGGCATGGTTCATCTCCATCTCAGAATGGAAACCCACGATGCAGAAAATAAGGTTAAAATGAACGATGTAGGAATCCTGACAAACAGCGGAATCAAGGATAATCTATGTTTAAAGCACGGACATAAATCCAAAGAAAGGATAAAAACTCTTCCCGTAAAGAAAACAAAAAATCTCTGGGCAGATCTTCACATGTAAGCAGAGTTTGAATAATTCCTTGGAGAACTTGAAGTTTTCCTCTAAGATGAAAGAATCAGAAGAAAATGTCACAATGAGAGAGGATGAGCAGGAAATGGAAGCCAGCAGGGTCGTTTGTTGTGGTAGACACATGGTAATAATTCAGAGTGCCCAGAAAAATAGCTCTATTCCAATGACAAGTGTTTGCAGAAATTCAATAAAACGAAACTAGGACCATATCTTCTCGGAAAATATTCTAGTATCATTGTATTTTTATTTGATTTCTTATTTCTTATTTACTTATTTGCAAGGAGGGAGAGATAGAGATAGAGAGAGAGAGAGAGAGAAAGAGAAGGAATAGACTCTAGCGAATGAACTCCAGATGCATGCACCACTTTGTGTGTCTTGCTTCACATGTGTACTGGGGAATTGAACCCCGGGTCATTAGGCTTTGCAGGCAAGCACCGTAACTGCTGAGCCATCTCTCCAGTACGTCTTGTATCATTATTAATAATCCAAAGATGACTCGCCAGGAGCCGGGTAGGTAGCTATGTACTCCATCCCCAGTGGTATGGCTTAATGACCACCCAACTTGACAAGGTGCAAAAAGCCTTTGACCTTTCCCTGGGCTAGGAGTACACTCAACAGTGCCCTCTCAAGACTGGACAACGGTAGCACCCATGAACTCTCGAGTCCCCCACATAGCACTTAGCTATGCTACAATGCTCATGGGTGAGGATTATAAATTTAGGATGGGCTCTGAGATGAAACCCCAGCTCCTCCTCTTCCATAGATGATGAGCCAGGCTCTGAGTGGAAAGTCAGGGAATGATCTCAACACTTGAGTGAGAAGGTCAATGCCAACATGGAAGAGGACAGACTGCATGGTTCACAATCCGATGGTGTGGATGGTGTAACATAGAGAAAGGTACATTTACCTACACAGAAGCATGGGCATCAATAATTTTCCAATTCCCCATTTCTCAAGTAAAATCCCCAAGCTTTCTGGAAAAGGTAAGAAAATAGTTTAAATTTCATCATGTTAACACTTTTTGTTAGTACCAACTTAAAAAATATTTTATTTCTTTATTTGCAAGCAGAGAGAGAGAATGAATATGGGTGTGCCAGGACCTCTAGCTGCTGCAAACAAATTCTAGATGCATGTACCACTTTGTGGTGCTGGGAAATCAAACCCAGGCCATTAGGCTTTGCAGGCAACCACGTCAATGACTGAGCCATTGAAAGACCCTCACTTTGAGATGTCCTTTAATCTGCGGAGACCCTCCCAAGGAACAGCGAGAGACCACTTTTGCGGATGCAAACAGCAAGAGGTTTATTTAGATACACAGGTACCTGGGGCGACTTAGTCTCTGGGAGGACTAGCGCGCCCACAGGCTGGGGTGGGGGAATTTTATAGGGTGAGGAGGCAAAAGCGCGGGTACAGAAGCGAGATGCATAGTGACAGGGTTATGATTGGCTGATTTAAATGGGGCTAGGGTTTGAGTCGAGGGCAACCTGTGGCTTTTCCAGTAATCGGG